>JAMQGT020012003.1:0-52279 GCA_024447675.2 Pterophyllum scalare
ATGCTGTGTGTGCGTTTCAGATGGCTCTCATGTTGCAAAACTACCACTGCAAACTGTTGGTCTGGGCATTCAACCGGTGCTTTGCGCCTCCAGTTTTTGCTGTCAGGTTTTAAAAATGGCACGCTGATTCTGGTGAAGGAGTCGCTCTCATGACTTCACTAATGACAACACTCCCTGGCCAATCAGTGGCATGCTGTCCTCCGCATCACATTTTCGGATCACCCTGGATCGCCTAGAACCTCAGGTGTCAGAGTACGGGAAAAGGGCCTGCAAAGTGTACCTGATTCTAATGGAAATGCTGTCAAATTCTGGAGAGTCGAGTCGACCCGCGGTGAGTCGTTCCGTATGGAAAAGCCCTAAATATTTCGGTGATGAAGGTCAGCTGAACCGAAAAGTAGTAACTTAATAAATTTGCTAGTGGCAGAGAATATAGTGTGTGGGAGTTGTATTTAAACTGTTATAGATTCAAATAAAGAAACAGGAACAAATGATGTGTTTCTGTGACAAGCTGCTAGTAATAAAGTAACTAAAGATACAATTTTAAATTGTTTCTTTGCTAAGTTGTCTGTTATGTGTAGACACACTTGTTCAATCTTTGAAATAGGTGATTTTTTTAAGGCTTGACTGATTCATAAGTTGGTGTAAAGTGGCTCAAGAAACAAAGAACATTCCTCTGAAAATTAGAGAAAAAGCAGCCAATGTCCAAAGAAAAATGTGAAAAGTCCTAAGAGCTATTGCTCAAGACCACTGGCTTTTTGGAAGCAAAATATAAAGAAATGAGGTGTGCGTTGAAGCGTTTGCACAGTACTGGATTGAAATATTATTGTGATGATTTTTTCCTTTTAAATTCTGAACAATACTCAAACTACAATTAAAATGTGAGGAAAGAATAGCTATTCTACCACAAAAAATATAAAGACTACAATCTATTAGTAAAAAAGAACTGATAATCTCAGACACTGAAATGGTTCTGTTGATCTCTGATAAGTTTGTAGACATTCTATTGCACTGACCCACATCTTGCAATTAAGACAGATATCACACACTAGGTCTGCTTTATCTATACAGAGTTTTAATTGAACATACTTGTTAGAAACTCATTTTCATTTCATAAGAAATTAAGTGGCAGAGAAGAACATGTCAGGAACAGGAAAAGACAAGAATGAAAGGAACTGCAAAAAGAAATAAGAAGGTCGGGAGTAGGGGGAAAAGAAAAAAAGAAGCGCCAAGAAAATTGAGCCAGTGAGTAGGAGACAGACAGGGAGAGCACAGAGCACTGTGCACAAATTGGCCAACAGACTTTCAGAACTGAACTGTCCTGAGCTCCAAATGCATATTTAACCCTGTCATAACTACACGTCCTCCCTCTAACAGTCTGTCATATACACACTTAAGAGGACAGAGGCTTTCTGAGCCAAAATATCAATGAAGCAGTTCCCAAAAGTAACACTTTCCTTTAGGAACCAGCCAATATTGGGTATGGCTTTTCTCTTTTTCTGTCATTACATTTTTTCTTTTTTGGATCAGTCTAGATGTGAAAAGGACCTGTAACCACCTTTAAAATTTGTGCTTTTTTATGCTGTCAAAGTATCCAACTGCCTCTTTAATGTTAACTTTGACGATTTCCTTTCTGCCTTTACAAAAATAATGTTGATAATTAAAAGTATAAGTATTTGAATACATAAGGGCTGCAACATACTGAACTGTTCAGATATAGCTCAGGTTAATTTAACTATCATTATGAATGGACTCGTTTCTATAGCACATATGTGAGGGTACTTAAAGTATCTTACAAAAATGCATTCTGGTTGTCACTGGCCCCAATCTCAGCTCCATGATAAGTCAGTGGTAATGTAAATATGACTGATGATGGCTACTCAACAGTTTCTTTTATTATGACTGTCTTACAAGCTAATAGAGTATGAAAATGTGTGTCTATGGATCTGGAATGTTCTGTCCTTTGCTGCTTGACTTAAGTGCAGCATTTAATACAATAGACCATAAAACTCAAGAGGCTGTAGCACTGGTTTGGTATATCTGTCACAGCTCTGCAATGGTTTAGGGCTTATCTGATGAGTCAATCATTTATTTACTTTTTTTGTTTCTGTTGTTGAAATGCTTACTCTGTACTAAACTATGGAATCCCTGAGGGGTCTCTACCAGGACCTATCTTTTTTTTTTGTTAAATTAGCTACCTCATAGCTACATTATACAGAGAAATAAGATTTTTTTCCACTGCTATGCTGATGACACAGCTCTATATGTGGATATCTACTACAGTGAAATCCACATATTCAACAGACCTTTCCAAACTTAAAAATTGTCTCACTGATATTAAGAAATGGATGTGTGCGAGTTTTAAAAAATAAAACTTAAATAAAATGAAAAATCTTATCATTGGTTTAGGCAAGCTGCATCCATAAATCAAGTCCTCCCTTGGTCCTTCATCTGTTCATGTAAAATCAGCTGTCACTGGCCTGGGCATGCTATTTGACTCTAATTTCAACTTCGAGAAACATAAACAAGGTCACCCAGTCCTGCTACTACCACTTAAGGAATATCATGAGGATATTATTGATACTGAGTTTTAGTGACACTCAGACTAACAGTCCTGCTTTTTTTTACTCAGATTATTCTAACAGTCTTTTAACAGGTATCAGTTAGAAAGCATTAAATAGATTTCAGATTATGCAAAATCCAGCAGCAAGACATCCAAGAACCAAGAGAAGTGACAATATTATTCCAGTCTTAATGACTCTAAACTGGCCAACATTTACTTTTAGAAATAATTTTAAGATTTTACTTAGTACTTTAAAAGCCCTGTTTGCTGTTGAATCACATTTTATCTTTTCATTTTCTGACATTATACTTGAGTCTTATCTTACCCAACACTTCCTTTGATGGAGGCAAACTAAGGCTGAAACTGGGGTTGTGCGTGTCATCTTGGGAATGTCCCACAGTGCCTCCACTCTGCAAAGAGCGCACAAGATCCCTGAGTCGTGTCACTTCTTCCCGAAGAGCTTCCACTTCCTGCTGGCGCTCTTGTTTGGCAATAGCGGTGGGGTTCATTTTGAGGTGGAGCACACGGGTTTTGACTGGATCGTAGTCTCCCTGAGACACAGAGACATAGATCAAACAGCCATCAGTTATAGAGCTGAACATTTTTTATGCACCATCACATCTTGGCATTCAGGGTGCCTCACATTCCTCTCACTCACAGCAGTGATCATCACGCTTCAGTTCACCTCACTGTTACCAACTCAACAACTCTGTCAGATTTAGTGACTTTCTTTTAGAGACTTCTTTTTCCCCTGAAAAAACTGCCTTGTCACAAATGCAGAGGTGTAATTACCAATGACTGCAAAGTTGTGCTCCCCTGCCTCTGTCTCTATGTTTATAAGTGCCCTAGATGAGCAGGCAACAGCACCCATGAAAAGTCAGATTCCTTAAATATGACTGCATTTAATGAAATCGCCATTCCTCCATAGTCATGATCAGCTATGCAAAGGTGACAGAAGAGAACTGGCTGTAGTAGTTCTTTTAATGGCAAAGAGTTACTGTACCAAAATATCAACCTGATTTATTGAGCCAGTGTGCTCTTCTCACATAACTTCTTACCAGAGTGAGAGCCACTTATTTACTACTTTGTGGTAACACAAAAAAAATATACCAATAATTAAATAACAATATGAAATTGCATTAAATGTAAAGATAACAAAATATTAACTGTAATGGTGTAGGCTTCATCATACTCTTTAAAAAAAAAAAATCTAATAACAACCCGCTCATTAGTAGGTTATAACAGAGAGCCCAAACAAAACAGAAAACAAAAAGTTCATGTACAATAGTAATCATGCAGTATTTTAGTTTTAAATAATGATGATATTAAAACTGTATTCATTAAAAAAAATACTTCCACCCTTTGGAGTGGCAGATCAGGTCATCATAGTTTGGATGAGCATTAAACTGTTTTAACACACCAACCCAAAATCAAATTAAATTCACAACAGATAGTAATTTCTACTCCAGAAGTGGTTCTTTCAACCTTGGTGTGTTTTCAAGTAGGAATGTGGAAACATATGACCACTACAAAGAAGAGTATTTTATTTTTAAGTCTTTAAACAGTATGCTGACAGCTGCTTCTGTCATGTGTTATCAACGTTACTGCTCATGAACTTTTCTTAGGTTCCTGGCTCAAAATAGGTCTCTGAGAGGGGGTTGCTACTCAGGTAAGCACAATTTGTCCATATAAACTAATTTGTCCAAACAGCTTATTCTGCTATTGATTCTTGCTTGGTATCATTTATTTTATTGGATGTTGGAAGTCTGTAGAAACAAAACATATTGGCAGAACCATACATTGCTCCAATAGCCTGGCACCTCCTCCTCAGCCTTTGAAAAGGTATAAGATTTATTGCCAAGAAGTATCGTTACAACAAAGAAATAACTGACCAAGCACAAATTTCCTTACTTTTTGTGCTAAGTTTATAATTAAAGCACTTAGGCTGTATTATCTTACTTAACAGTTTTTTTCTCTGTTATTTCTGGCCATTTGATTATGCATTTTGTGCTTGTGTTGAAAAAAAAATCTCAATTTAAGTTGAGAACATTTTTATTACAATCCAGGTAATCTTCCTTTGAGGGAAGGCCAACGTATGCAGGAGGAGGAATCCTGAAAACCTTTTCTAACTAATTTAAGCTGCTCTACATGGAAAGTAATGATAACTGAACTCATATAAATTAAATTTTAGCAAAGAAATTTCTGCACATTTGTGAATTTGTGCCATTTATTAAAAATGTCCTTTTATTTGCCAGGTTTCTGCGAACATGACATCAATAGCTCTTGACAGTCATGTGAATTTTTCTTATTGGAAAGTACTGTTTTCAGTTATATCAACCATAGACATACTAATCAGAAGGTTTTCTTTCCACTGTTTTCTTCTAACTCTGAAAGGTCTGGATAAATGAGAAGAGTCTATATTCGCTTAATGCCAATATAAGGAGAGACAAAAACACACAAACAGAAACACTCACAACATGTGCACACCCCTATCTGAGCTCTTGATTACTGACTAAATTAGATTCTATATGCCCCCAAGCAATGTTGCCAAATAAACTACAGTGTAAAAGACAGAAAAGAAGAAAGGGGATATGAGGAAGGGAAACAGTGAAGGACAAATAAATGCTATAAACAGATGGTGTCCAGCTATCACTGTGCCTTCAGCGTAGAGAGAAACCAGAGTGGATGAAACTTATAGAAAAGCTTATAAATAACTCTTTTATAATGATTAAATTTCTCAAAATGAGTAACAGTAGATGTGCATATTTATATCAAGTATTTTTCAACAGGACTGCACTCACTCACACACACACAAACACACACAGCCACAGTCAAATAAAGTGTTGTTTCATTTTCTTCAACTTCAGTCTTTTGTAGTTCTACATCTGTTTACAGAGAGTTTATTTAAAGCTGCAATTGTATGTGTTATATCCACTGAGGGAAAATGGAAGGAAGCGGCAGATAGCACAAGACAGATATGTAGATTAGAGTTTGAAAAACCCAGTCAAAAGCTACATGCTGTCAAAAAGCAAAAACTCTTTTAAATGTACGTCTTTAAAAATTCAGGTCAAGCTAAAGAATGATTTTGCTGTGGATTCATATTTTACTTTCAGGATGTCTGGACTGAGCTGAAGGGCAAAGTTTTAATTTACTACTCAACAGAGAAGAAAAAAACCCAAAACAAAGTTCTTTCTCTTCGCCTTTAAAGCACATCACTTTCAAAGTAAGCCAAATGGCATAATCACTTTTTAATTGGTTTGACTCTCCTCGTATATTGAACTAAAATTAGAAAATGGGGGAAAAAGCCATCCATTTTCTTGTCTTAATCTATTTTGCCATCTTCACAGAACAGACCAAAAGTAACCCAGTGAATCGAGTATGATCCACTGAAATAAAAAACAAAACATGAATCCTACAAAGAAAGACAATCGTCTACAAAATGAACAAAGGTAATATTACCCTTCACTCTGCATGCGTCTGCATTCAGTACCATAAAAGAGAAAGTGGCTCAGTATTTCATAAAAATTATAATTAAGGTCATTGCTGCAAAAACAGAAAACTGCAAAATTGCCTGTTTTCAAAGGGAGCTTCTTAATATTACAGCATTTCAGATGGCCTATTTTGTTGGTTAGTGTGTGTGTGTGTGCAGACATATTTACATGCATATATACAGCCTGCTCTTCAACACAGAATTTACAGTGCAGCAAGGTGGAATGCCATTCTAAGTGCCTGAGGCAACATATCTCCTATTCATAGAACAACAATAACAACACATCTAATACCAGAGTGCAGTCTGTTTAAAAAGGGGTAAGAAGAAAAGAAAGAGCAAAAGGCAGGGGGAGACAGCATCAGAGCAAGATCAAGTGCAGAAAAAGAGTGAGTAAGAGAAAGAGGCATAATGGGAGTGGGGTACTGAAGTCCAGGGAACAGTCTCTGTTTTTAACAAATGCAGAACAAATTGCTCTGAAACATCCACTTATATACTCAACACAGCACCAACCACAGGGAACACACGAGTCACTGATGGAACAGGTGACACATTACTGGTGAGCATGTATGAATTTGAGAGTAGAAGGTTCTATCAACCTAAAACCACATGAACCAATAAAGTGAGGCTGAATGGAAAGACAGAAGAGACACTGGAGAGGCAGACCTCTTCCACTGAGTGACATGATCAAAAGCAGATTGAAGCTGCTGTCTAGATATTGGCAGGCATAAGCTCTGTACTTTACAAATATGGGTACAGAAGATCAGATGCATTTTAAGGATCAGCTCGAATTGCACTGAGATTTACTGTCCCCCCCCCAAAAAAAAGAAACAACAGAGCTGAACATAATTTTATTTGAAATAATTTGATGTTTTGTATGAAAAGGGAATGCGGAAAAACAGTTTTCCAGTTATCTGTTTTCTTTTTTAATCTTTTATTTAATGTAGTTTTACTGGGAGCAAAACTATTCTTTAATACTCTAATCACATCCATACAGCCTAAGATTCACACCTGGAAGCTGCCCAGCATATCCACTATCAGACCTGCTTACCAAAGGAGTAGTTGAGCTGAAGTGCCTCATTCAAGGCACCGTTACACACTTTCCTTGCTAGAATGTATCCTGCAGGTATTTGTAGGTTGGAGATTGAAAAGTAGCGATTAGCTAGGCAGGCAGTCGTCTGTGCAATCCCAGGACACAGGAAGTGGTAACATTTGTGTCACATGCTCGCTTCTCTATGACCACTGTCATTTTTCTGGGTGACCTTTGCTGGTAAAAGATGCAGGTCACTTTTTGTTACAATTTGTCTAATAAAAGATACAGTACATGTGTGACAGCTAGAATATCAAAATTCTTTCCTTCCTCCCATCCCTCCCGAGGGCAGCACTCTGAGCAGAGATGCCCAAACCTCCATCTCTCCAGCCACTTCCTCAAGCTCTTTGGAGGAGAAACCTAGGTGCTCCCAAGACAGCCAATAGATGTAATCTCTTTTGTGTGTCATGGGTCTGCCCCACGTCCTCCTCCTGGTGGGAGATGCCTAGAACACCTCACTTAGGAGGCATCCTGGTGAGATGCCCGAACCACCTCAATTGGCTCTTTTTATGGCGGAGGAATAGTGACTCTACTCTGAACCCCTCCAGAATGGCCAGACTCCTCATCTCTAAGGCCTGATTTTGACTTCTGCGCTAAATCTTTGTAGAGTCTATGATGTGCCTGACATTGCTGCTGGCATTTATGCTTGTGCAAGGTGCATTATGTTATTATTAAACAAATAAAATGTTGGAACTTTTTTCCTTTCCTGGTTCCTTGCTCATTGCTGTGGTCAGTTTTTTTTTTTTGGAAGATGCAAACATATTTGCCCCTTCGTTTTTTTCACTTCTTGGCTCATTCCCTCATGTCCATTCCAGTAGCATCAGCAATCTCCCTCCAGGAATTTACTGACATTTGAGAGTCCTGATATTGATGCTATGATTATTATTCCTTATATTGAGACAATAATTGTTATTCTCTCACTGATAAATTAAAAAACTGCAGCAAAAAAGTAGCCTGAAATTCACAGGAAGAATTTACAATACTGAACAGGTCAATGACAAATGCTGCAGGCTGCACTGACCTGACATGTTGCACATCAGACTACATCGTAGGTTATGGCATAGGATTTAGAGGGGTTTCTGGTTACCATGTAGTTTACACTGTAGATTTCCTACTGAAGTGTAAATCAGGTCTGAGCCTAGCCACCCTTTGGAGGAAGATCATGTCTGCTGCTTGTATCAGCATTCTTATTTTTTGGTCAATACCAAGAGCTTGTGACCATAGTGGAGGGCTGGAACATAGATTAAGCGGTACATCAACATGGGTCTGTTGTGGTGAAGCACCACAAGCTATATATATATATATATATATATGTGTGTGTGTGTGTGTGTTATGCTCATCAGGAGTTCCCCAAGGCTCTATTTTAGGCCCTGTTTTATTTTCTGTTTTTATTAATAATATGGGAAAGAATGTGGTCAAAGCTAAAGTAAATCTTTATGTAGTTGGCTCTATCTTGCAAAGCTACAAAGTGCCTTTCAGCAGCTGCAAGTATTACTGTGCAGATTAAAGTTGGTTCTTAATGTTAATGAATCTAAAATTATGTTATTTTCCAGAAATCATGCTTAGATCTTAGGCAATATGAACATTTTTACCTTAGGAGGAGATTTTATTAGGTATTTGGTTGGCCAATTGACTTTCCTTTGGAGTACATATTGAGCACTCAGTGAAAAAGCTCAAGGTTAGCCTGGGTTTCTACTATCAAAATATAGCCTGTTTTAATTTATCAGTTAGAAAGAAACTTGTGCAGGGTCCATTTTTCAATGTTTTGGATTATGGTGATATTATTTATACGCATGCTACTTCTTCTAATCTGCATTGTTTGGACTCAGTCTATCATAGCTCTTTACGTTTTATATCAAATTCACAGTTCACTATTAATCACTGTGTACTTTATAACTTGGTTTCTTGGCCTTCACTAAGTTTAAAAAGACAAGTGCACTGGTATAATTTTATGTAAAAAGCTTTTTTGGGCAAAATTCCTTCTTATCTGTGTAATGTTTTCATACCTTTAAATAACTGTAATGAATTTTCTTCTTCTTTTTAGAGTACCAAGGACATTTTCTAAACTTGGTAGGACAGTTTTCTTATTCTGCACCTTGGTCTTGGAACAATTTTCAGCGCATATTAAAGCTGATTATCTCTTGTCTTCTTGGGAGAGTTTACAGCTCTCCAAAGGATTTCTGTAACTTTTATTGTGTTATTTTGTTTATATGTTGACGTTAATCTGCAACATTGTAATGGTGTGCCTTCTTGGCCAGGTCTCTCTTGAAAAAGAGATGTTAATCTCAAGGGACTTCCAGGTTAAATAGAGGTTAAATAAAAATGTGGAAAGTTTTGCCTATATTAAATTTAAGTGCACAAGAGTGTACCTTGAAAATGAATAAAATAAGGCATGCTGCTTCTATAGGACAATAGTGCGATGTCAACTGGAAAACCACCTCAGCAAGCAAAAACCCTAGTGTGACTTCTTGTGCTACAGGCAGGTTATGATGAACACAGAACAGTTGCTGAACAGGTACTATATCCGTGTCTCCAAGGCAGCGGGGGAATGGGGGTTGTATCTATAGGGAGTTTACACTCTAATGGTCATTCCTGAATGGGTAATATTTGAGGATGACCAGCTGCCGCAACACAGATGTCCTGATAGTCTCTTGAAAAGGACTCAGGGAGGCTGTAAGGGTCCGTGTACCTTTGGTCATTTGTTATTTGTTTTCAAAACAGATATTTAAAAACAAAAAACTGATGTTTTTTTTCTCCAATTTTCATTTCACACTCCAAATCCATATAATGTTGAATGAATTGGGGGGTTTTTTCCCTTTGAAAATCAAAACATAAATTCGCAAAGAATAGGAAACAGAAAAACGGCTCGTCACCAGGACATACAAATACGTCTGTGGACAGGCCACAGAATTGGTCTGTGTAGTACTAGCACAGGAATGTCTGGCAGGCAATGCCATAGGGACCTAAACCTTAAGGATTCATGGGTGAGCAAGAGGAGATGAAGGCTGTGGCTAGAAAGTATGAAGGTCTGCAGACCAGTACCATCTTACATGGAAGACTTCCTTTCGTAGTATCCAGCCTCCCACAGTTAGGTAAGACCAGTGCAAATGATTCTGTCAGGAATAACTGGAATGCACAATATGTCATCTTCTTTTCTGTCACACAGATCAGTCACGTGGATAAACCAAGTGTTTGCGTGACCGTTATTGTGTCTTTGAGCCTTCAGTTATTTGTTACTTACAGAATCTAAGATTTATGTTTTTTCTTGAATTTCTTGCTTGAATCTATTTTTTTATAACAGAAAATGGCTGTAATTCATTTATGCAGCACTTTTCTCATCTTAGTGAAAACTCAAAGCACTTTAGTCTATATGCCACACTTAACCATATATTCCTGTAGTGCTTTATTCTAAATAATATCTGCATCACATCCATGGCTAACTTAAGAACCACCAATTAATCTAGCATGCATGTCTTTGGACTATGGGAGGAAGCTGGAACAACTGGAGGAAACCCACACAAACCATATGGAGAACATACAAATGCCACAGAGAAAGACCTAAAGCTGGGGTTCAAGAAACTTCTTGTTGTGAGATGAAACTGCAGGCAAGACTGATCCTATGTGGGACACAATATCCTTTTTATTTTCTCTCTTTCACCTTTGCTGCTGCCATCCCTTAGCCACTTATGTCAACAATGTGAGCTTTAGTAAGGTCTATAACAACAAAGTTTAAAAAGTCTTAGTAAATCTGTAGAGGATTTTTAAAAAAAATTTGTTGTGACTTTGATTTAATTTTCTTGGTAGCAGAGCTATCAACTCCTTTATTATTCTAATTTATTCTGCTTGTCTATCTTTCAAACATTATGAAGAGCTACAGAGGTGTGAAAAAGTGTTTGCCCCCTTCCTCATTTCCTGTTTTTTTGCATGTTTGTCACACTTAAGTGTTTCGGAACATTAAACCAATTTAAACAATAGTCAAGGACAACACAAGTAAACACAAAATGCAATTTGTAAATGAAGGTGTTTATTATTAAAGGTGAAAAAAAATCCAAACCATCATGGCCCTGTGTGAAAAAGTGATTGCCCCCTAAACCTAATAACTGGTTGGGCCACCCTTAGCAGCAACAACTGCTACCAAGCGTTTGCAATAACTTGCAATGAGGCTTTTACAGCGTTCTGGAGGAATTTTGGCCCACTCATCTTTGCAGAATTGTCCTAATTCAGTTACATTAGAGGGTTTTCGAGCATGAACGGCCTTTTTAAGGTCATACCACAACATCTCAATAGGATTCAGGTCAGGACTTTGGCTAGGCCACTCCAAAGTCTTCATTTTGTTTTTCTTCAGCCATTCAGTGGTGGACTTGCTGGTGTGTTTAGGATCATTGTCCTGCTGCAGAACCCAAGTTCGTTTCAGCTTGAGTACACGAACAGATGGTCGGACATTCTCCTTCAGGATCTCTTGGTAGACAGCAGAATTCATAGTTCCATTTATCACAGCAAGTCTTCCAGGTCCTGACGCAGCAAAACAGCCCCAGACCATCACACTACCACCACCATATTTTACTGTTGGTATAATGTTCTTTTTCTGAAATGCAGTGTTCCTTTTACGCCAGATGTAATGGGACACACACCTTCCAAAGAGTTCCACTTTTGTCTCATCGGTCCACAGAATGTTTTCCCAAAAGTCTTGGGGATCATCAAGATGTGTTTTGGAAAAATTGAGACGAGCTTGCTGAAGCGAACTTGGGTTCTGCAGCAGGACAATGATCCTAAACACACCAGCAAGTCCACCACTGAATGGCTGAAGAAAAACAAAATGAAGACTTTGGAGTGGCCTAGCCAAAGTCCTGACCTGAATCCTATTGAGATGTTGTGGTATGACCTTAAAAAGGCCGTTCATGCTCGAAAACCCTCTAATGTAACTGAATTAGGACAATTCTGCAAAGATGAGTGGGCCAAAATTCCTCCAGAACGCTGTAAAAGCCTCATTGCAAGTTATCGCAAACACTTGGTTGCAGTTGTTGGTGCTAAGGGTGGCCCAACCAGTTATTAGGTTTAGGGGGCAATCACTTTTTCACACAGGGCCATGATGGTTTGGATTTTTTTTCACCTTTAATAATAAACACCTTCATTTACAAATTGCATTTTGTGTTTACTTGTGTTGTCCTTGAATATTGTTTAAATTGGTTTGATGTTCCGAAACACTTAAGTGTGACAAACATGCGAAAAACAGGAAATGAGGAAGGGGGCAAACACTTTTTCACACCACTGTAAATATCGACAGTTATATGTCAAATTACAATAACACCCTATATTCATTGTGATCTATATTTAAGACCCACTGTCATGGTCTCTGGATTTGATCCAGAGCTTCTGAGTTTTGTTATCCTTTGTGTGTTGTGCTGAGTTTGCCTCCCTATTTGGTTGTTGCTCCCTTCCTGTTTTATTTTGGTAATACTTCTGCTCTGTGTTTCACGTCTGGGTTAACTTCCCCTTTAATAATTATGTTGGTTGTTCCCAACCGTGTGGGATAACGAGAGGATGGGAAACATCCTCTCGTTATCCTGAAGTGCATTTAGTGTCTCAGTTTCCCTTTGTGCGTTGTCACGTTCTCCCTCTTGTTGTGTGTTTCCAGCGCAGTATATTACTTTTTCTTTATTTTACATTTTTGCTTCCATGTAGTTTGTTTATTTAGTTTGATACTGTTTTGGTTTTGACTCCGGCAATAAAGCTGTGAAAAGTCAGTTCCTGTTTCTGAGTCCTGCATTGGGGTCCTAATCCTGCCTGGCACACAGCGGTGTCCTGACACCCACTACCAAAAATGAGAAGGTAACTTGTCAGCATTGCTAATAATGCCCCTCCTTCTGTCTGAAAAAAACAAAACAAAAACACACAACTAAACATAATGTTTCTGTGGCTGTGTATTATACAACTTGGTTCACAGATATAAGCATATGCACAACAGAGAGACTATGTTGACGCAACCTCTTGCAACGGCAACAATTATTTCTGTTTAGACACTAACATGACAGCAAAGCACAAAGTACAGCAATGCCAAGTCTACCATTATAACTGTCAGGGTCTGTATTGCATTATTAAAAAAAGAAAATAACAAAAAAGAAAAACATGAAACATTAGTGGACAAACAAGATAAATGATAAGGAATAAATTCATATTACAGACTACTGATCTTTCTTATTTTGTTGTCATTAACCGAATTAAAATCATGTGGTAATGAACATAATTTTTCCCCATTAAAAACAAAGGGCTGAAATCACAAAGGGCCAACTTGAGATAAGACAACACACAGAGCATAGAAGCCCTTTACAGGCTCTAAAAGCTTCTCTAGAAAAACATTACTGTTAAAAATAAAACTGAACACTGGAGCTTCTTGGAGATGGTCTTGTCAAGAAAATTTCAGAGCTAATATTGTTACTAAAACAAACCTTAAAAAAAACTGAGTGAAACAATCACCAACACATTCTTTTTAAATCTACAAAGCAATACATTTTGCCTCTCCTTTACCAAATCAGATGGGTAACCAAATCATAAAGCCTCACTGTTTGTTATGAACAAGCCAGCAGGTATTGTGGAATAAATCTGGTGCACATAACGTAATCAGTTTATATTTTTGCCATCATCAATAACAAATGTTGGAGAAAAATCATGCAGTTCCAAAATAAAAGATGAAAGCATAGCAGTTTTTATTCTCCCAGAGAAATCCTTAGTTAGCAAGATCAGCAACAGCAAGTTGCCAAGTTACACAAGAACAGCACTGAAAATCAGTGGCAACAGGTCTGATAGAGTGATGAATCCAGATTTGAAAGTTTTGGTTCAAATCATCAACAGTATATGGAGGAGGTCAAGAGAGAGATACAACAGTGAATGTCTACAGCCACCTATAAAACATAATGAAGGATCTGTCATGGTCTGGGGCTGCATTTCAGCCAGTTGTGTTGGAGATCTTGTCAAAATTGATGGAATTATGAATGCAGCAACGCACCATCAATTTTTTTAATCCACCAGGCAATACCATCTGAAAAGTGCCTGATTGGCAATGGCTTCATTTTTCACAATGACAATGATCCCAAGCACACTGTCCATGCAGTCTGTTGGGATCAGTCACGGATTGGCCTCCCTAGAGCCTGGACCACAACATGAATGAAGAAGTGGAAACATAAGGCAGCCAAAGAGCTTTGAATATTATTCAAGAAGCCTGCAGAGGTATTTCATAAGACTTACCTAAAAATCTTACCCAAGAGTTCAGGCTGTGCTGAAGAATAAAGGTGGTCATACCAAATACTGATTTATAAGATTGTTAGAATTGTACAGACTGTGTTTTTGCCTTATATACTGTATTCCCATATATGTTTTAATTAATCACTGTAATCACTGCACCTATTTCTCTCACTCTCTTTATTTACATATATCTCAAGGCTTTTGCACAGTACTGTACTCCACAGTATTGTAAGAACCTCCACAAAAGCCCATGTTCTTGCTAAAGGTGAAAACAACACCTACTATTTAAGGCAAAAAGACACTGTTGCGCACAACCAGGCTATGAAGGCACACAAGGAGGAGATACTAGCAGCTGGTGGTTTATGACCTAAAAGTAATCAAATGACTCAACTTTGCATTGCTGAAGCACTTGCTAGTTGCACTACACATGACAGAATAAGCAAACAGTGGGCGGAAGTTACTAATGCAGTTTTGTATTGTTTGGCCAAGGATATGATGCCAATCCAAACTGTGGAAAATGTGGGCTTTAAGCAAATTATTAAAAAGTTCAACCAAACATAAAACATCCCAGATAGAAAATATTTTCAAGTTTATTGTTACATAAGTTTATTGTGACATAGTGCAGGCTCCTTTAGAGTTACAAGGCTAAGTTATGTTAGTTACTGGTAAACTTTAGTGTTAAGCAGTTATTTTACACATTACTTACAATTTCCAGGGAAAACACTACCTAAGCTACTTTTGTGCTTACATTTGACTGATGCTGAGTCACAACCATTGCACAATAGTGCTGCTGCTGGCACCTTGTGGCAATAAATTCACGCTTTGAATTAGGTAGCCTGTCATTAGTGACAGCAGCTCATTGGAAAAGAAGGATGGAAAGTGGCCTTCATTTTGTTTGCAATAATAAATGCTGCTGCCTTCAGGCTGCAATCACAGAAAATGTTGCTCAGGATTTCTATCTATATTGTCAAAAACAATATTATCACAAAGACTTAATTCTGAGGCTATAACACCCACCCCCACTGCCAAGAATGTATACATAAGATAATAATCTCTACAGCAAATGAGGTGCTCGAGTTTGTTGGAAATACAGTTTGGTTTGAAAATATATCGTTAGATAGAAATGGAAGCTATAAATTATTATTATACAAATTTAGATCAGATTGAGTAAATGTGTGTAGAAAATTTTTAATTTGAATGAATTAAACTTAGCAAGAATTAGAGCCTGACCAAAAAATAATTTTTAAGACAGATACCAAAAAAATCTGATATCAGTATTTTTTTTTCTTTCACATACACAAAAAAGATTTATTCTGTGTAGATTTTGAGTCCTTACTAAGATAATATGACAATGCTGTTTATGCACTGCCTGAATCAGCAGTTTGCCATTTTTGTAGCACTCTAAACGTGTTGCCAGGGTGGACAAACTATGCAACAACACGCAACATCAACACTCATAACATGGCTGAAAAATGTTTCTCCCATCGCTTCCTTGCGCTTTTAGTTTTCACTTATCAGCCCATATAGATGTTTATACAGATATCGGTAAATAGCTAATATCTGCTCATATGTCGCTCAGGCTCTAATTTCATATACATATACAACAGCCCTACCAAAAACTGGATTTTGAAGGGCATTTATAGCTGTGCCACTGGGTGATGATCTTGGAGATCGATGTTGGTTAGAGTGAACACAAATAGCTTATCAATCAAGAAGACTTAAGCTTGTTTTCCCATAAATATATGAAACCAATATTCTTTATTATGATAACCTGTCTTACAGCTTTATGTCAAGCAGTTAACTAATACTTGCGACGGGGACATGTGTGAGTATGCACACTTAAGTTCATGCTCACACCTCTGCACTTTTTGAAATGAATGTGCATGCCAAGAACAACATAGGTCAATCAAAAGCAAAAAAACAGGAGTATTTCTAATGTTAGACTTCAACCCTCAGTTAAAGGTTACACTGTGTTCAAAGAGGGCACGATGAAGAGTGGACAGAACTGGATTCTATTTGTCTGTATAATAGGTGTTTCTCTGCAAATGCTATACCAATATTGATACTGACCAATACTAATCAACTCTTATTGATACTGCTTCTCTGTATTTTGGGGTAATATAAAGATGTAGAAGGATTTAACAGTCCATTGCTCTCCCTGATGTTTGCATGCAAGTCTCCCAGTAAGTCCTCTGCCACTAGCCCCTCTTGTCTGAGCTCTCTGCAGCTTGGAGTGTTTGCCTAGCAACACTGACTTCACAGTCAAAAACACCCCCTAGTCTGAGTCTAACTGCCAACCAATTAACACTGTGTCCACCAAATCAACCTGATTTTTAACATTTATTTAGTTCCAGAGGAACAAGATTTTTTTTTCAATTTTAATTATTTTTCTAAGTTTAATGAGTGAGTGTGCTAAATAACTCTGATCTCAAAGCTGACCAAAATAACCATGTCATTTCATCTCAATTATTCAATTATCAAACAAAGACAAAAAATATTCCCACCTGGCATACTGTATTTGTCTGAAAAAAAATCCAAGGAAAAGATGCAAAATGCTTTGAAGCAAGGCTATTTTTAGATCATTTCCTAGTATTCGAGGGGCCATAAAACTACTTGAGCTAGGTCCTTCAAATATTTTTAGAGTTAATCTCTGGTACTATGGCTCTATGAATATGGACTTTCAGGAGTGTAGCTCAAGTTAAGCTAAAATTAGGTCTGCTTCAAGTCCCTCAAATATTTGGTTGTCCAATCCCTGAATGCAGAGTTTGAGGCCTATAAAAAAAAACAAAAAAAACACACATTTCAACTTCAAGTGTGACATCATGTACCAAATCTAAAATAAACTTTTTCATCCAGCATAAGTTTATGTTAATATTATATTTAAAACTTGTGAGGGTATTATCTGTGATTTTCTCTAAAATGAATTTCTGAAATACCCGTATTGATGTGGCACAGCCAGATTGTTTCAAAAGTAGACCAACGTGTTTTAATTTGTGCAGCCTCAAAGCCCAGCAAGAAGTTTTCATTCTGGCCGAGAAGAGAGCACGAGTGCATTATAACATACAAAACAGAAATTCCTGATACACTACTGAACACCCACACAGTAGGTAGTTCAAGAAATGCTGAGACTTACATTAAGGAGTCCCCTTTAATGACACTCTACTATTGAAGACAAGTTTAAGTAAAAGTTGCTTCAATAACTTTGATTACACTATCCAGGTAACAACTCATGCATTGACTTCATTAGTTATTGCATTACACAGATGTGGACAAAATTATTGCTAAGAAAAACCCACAATGGTTACAAAAAATAACTTGAAACTGACAAAATTATAATAAATAAAAATTTTACTGAAAATTCACTTATGAAAATCACTTTTTTTTAAATTGTGGTTCAACAAAATTATTTTATAAAACAAATGAATGAAACTGCCCTGGACAAAAATTAGGGTACGGGTGTCTGGGTGGCTCAGTCGTGGCGCGGGCGACCACATGGATATGCCGCGTTGCGTTGCGGTGCGGGCGATGTGGGTTCGAGTCCCAGCCTGTCACCAGTTTGCCCATGTGTCTTGTCTTCCCCTGTATCTTTTCCCCATTTCCCATCTACCTCTACTGGCAACAAAAAAGCCGCTGTGGCCGAAAAAAAAAAAAAAACATCATGGTACTCTTAATATTTTGTCACACAACCTTTTAAGGCAATCACTGCAATCAAGCGATTTCTGTAACTCTTAATGAGATTTCCGTACCTGTCGACAGGTATTTTGGCCCACTCCTCATGAGCAAACTGCTCCAGCTGTCTCAGGTTTGAAGAGTGCCTTTTCCAGACTGCATGTTTCTGCTCCTTCCACAGATGTTCACCTGTTGACCTTGGCGTTCACCTCTAATCTCTTTGGAAGTTTTATGGGATCATATTATTCGTCTCTTCAATTTGCCATCAATCGTCCTCTTGCGGCCATGTCCAGGGAAGTTGGCTACAGTCCCGTGGACCTTAAACTTCCGATTAAGATGTGCAGCTGTAGTCAGAAGAACATCAAGCTGCTTGGAGATGGTCTCATAGCCTTCACCTTTAACATGCTTGTCAATAATTTTGTTTCTCATGTCCTCCGACAGCTCTCTCATTCTCTTTCTGTGGTCCATGTTCAGTGTGGTACAAACCATGAAACCACAGCACAGTGACCACTTTTCACCCTTTAAATATGCAGACTGGCTGATTACAAGTTAGAAGACACCTGTGATGCTAATTAGAAGACACACCTTAGTTTAACACGTCCTTATGGTCAACTTTCAAGCTTTTCTAGGGGTACCATCATTTTTATCCAGGCTAGTTTCATTAGTTTGTTTTATAAAATCATTCTGTTGAACACAAAAGCAATATCTGATTTTCATGAGTTAATTTTCAAGGAATTTTTATTTATTATTACTTTCGTTAGTTCCTAGTTATTTCAGTGACCATTGGTGCTATATTATTATTCTATATTATCAAAAATATCACTCTTTAAGACACTTTTTTCATAAACTGACAAAGAGACATTTTATACCCCCCAGTACAGAAGACTCTGTATTTGGATCTGATCCAGCAAATCACACAAGAGCAGCGGAGGCAAATGTCTTTGAATTACAAGAAGTGGTCAAAACTGACGAAGGGTCTTAGATAGTCATGACTGTGACTGAAGTTGAAAAGCACAAAGTTTTGAAAGAGGCATACAAGCACTGTGGAAAAAATAAAAGTGTGTACCTGCTCTAAAACTGTTGGGTTTTTGTGAAGAATATTTATCAGTATATTATGCTTTTAAAATGTGTAACAAACTTTTTTGTTAGTTTGTTAGACATAAAAAAACTTGATTTTTAATAAAACCTTTTCTCTTATGCTTGTTAATAAGGAGATTTTCTATACTACAAGCATTTACTAACTTTCCTTTCTTTCCTTTTGTCTCCAGTATATATGCAGGAGTTTGCATATAACTCTATGGTAGCCAAAAGGACTCGTGTGCTAACTATGAGAGGATTTCTTTTACTCCGCACATGAAAAAGTTTGAATATTACTTCCTGTTAACCATCAAACCTGACAGTATATGTTAATAAACACATAGCCTAGTTTAACATGAATTAATTTAGTCATGAAATTCATTATTTACCATGACCTCTACGTTCTTTGAGTTTTAGTAAAGACTTGAACCTGCGCATCAACAAATCCAGTGGTCCCTGGTTTCTTTCACTATTATAACTGTCACGTATCAACACTCAATGCCAAAAACAAATTTGACCCATGTTTCAATGAAGGCTGCTACACATATCAGCAGCTCTGAAAATAAATTTTTTAAAGGGTAATATTGTAGAACATGCTCTCTCTATATATCTCTAAAGAAAACCCAGCAAACTGGCAAACATTTCTAAAAGGCAGTAAAGAGGGGTGGTTTATGGCTCTTCATCACCTGCAGCACCATGCAGCCCTGAGATGGTGGAATTTTTTTACAAGGTTTCTGACGAGGTCTCCCACTAAAGACCATGTGCGGTAGTAGTAGAAGTAATAGTAGTAGTAGTATGCAACACACACATAGTCACAATCTTATTGCAAAACATGGTATGCCAGTATAAAAATGACTGTAATTCCTGAAAAGTTAATGCAGTACTTTTGAATTAAAGCTTTTTACACTTCAATCACATCTTAATTTTTTTTCTTATATCCACTCCCTTCCAAAAATATTGAAACAGTGAGGTGAAATACTTTGTTTTTGCTGTAGACTGAAACATTTGGGTTTGACATTAAAATATATCAGACTATGAGAAAAAAGATCAACATCATCTTATTTCCAGGTATTTACAGCTGGATCTGATACACAGTTCAAAAGACAGCACCTTTTGTCTGAACCCAGTAAATTCCCCTCTTGCCCTGTGGGTGTCCTCCAAGCTCGGGTCTTCTACCAGAGGCCTGGGAGCTTGAGGGTCCTGTGCAGTATCTTAGCTGTTCCTGGGAATGCGCTCTTCTGGACAGAGATGTCCGATGTTGTTCCTGGAATCTGCTGGAGCCACTCTCCCAGTTTTGGGGTCATTGCCCCAATTGTTCCAATTACCACGAGGACCACTGCTGCCTTCATTTTCCACATCTTCTCTAGCTCTTCTCAGCCCTAGGTATTTATCGAGCTTCTCATGTTTCTTCCTCTTGATGTTGCCATCACTTGGTATTGCAAGCTATGGTTTTCTTCCTCTGATTGTCCACCACTACTTTGTCCAGTTGGTTAGCCATCACAGGTTTGACTGTCTGTATCTGTAAGTCGCACAGAATCTTAGCTCTGTCATTCTCAACCACCGTGGGGGCGTATACTATTTTGACCTCAGGACTTCTGGGCCATTCTCAGCACAGATGTTCCTGTATACTATGCCAGCCACTTGGTTATGGTGTTCCATGTATGCCCTGCCTGCTAGCATCTTCTGTGCTGGATTGTCTCAGACGCATCTCTGCACAACCTGCACCTGGGGTCTTGCCTTGTGTGGTAGACCCCTGCCTCTATCAATCCAGGATCATGGTTCTGACACTCACTAGTCCTCAGCCTCCTTCCTTCCGCTTAGTATACAGTCTCAGGGTGTTGGATTTGGGGTGAAACCCTCCATGTATGGTCAGGAACTTTCTTGTCTTTATGTCAGTGGCTTCTGTCTCCTCCTTTGGCCAGCTTATTGTCCTAGCGGGGTCCACTCCTGGCATACAGCTCGGTGTCATCCACGTAAAGGAGGTGGCTGATGTTTGCTCCATTCCGTAGTCGGTATCCGTAGCCAGTCTTGTTAATGATGTGGCTGAGGGGGTTCAGGCCTATGTAGAACAGCAGTAGAACAGCAGCTCCTTGGCAGTAGAAGAGCACCTCCTTGGTAAATCCTGCATGTAATGGTGACTTGTGGAATTGGCTTGAAATTGGCCTCTAGTATTGTTCTCCACACCCCCACTGAGTTCCTGATGAAGGTTCTTGTTGATTTTGTACAGTTCTAGGCATTCCAGGATCCATGAGTGAGGCATCGAGTCATAGGCTTTCATGACTCGATGCACTCAGTGGTGCATTCAGGTTGGTCAGCGTGGTCTTACAGTCTCGAGTGACTGCTCCAATTCCTTTCTGGGCCCCACTCATGTATTGAGCCACGTGCCTGCTCTTCTTAGCTGCTATGACGCCTGACAGGGGTTTCCTTGTTGTGCTGGGGCAGATTATTGGCCATTACTTGGATGGGACCCTTCTGGGGATCCTTGGGAATCAGTCAGCCATTCCGGGTGTATCTTAGCTTTTAGCAGCTGGTTCATTTGTGTTGCTAGGAACTCATGGAGTACAGTTAGCTTCTCAGTTTGCACGTACTCATCACTATGTTGTACTATTTGTTTCCTGTGTGTATGCCTGTGAGCTTTTTCCAGTTTGATTTATGGGCATTATTTTCTGCCACTTGTTGGATGATTTATTTACTCCATTATCCAAGTCCGCACTTTACACCACACGTGATGTGTGTATGTTATTTTATAAAAAAAAAATATATATGCAGGCTTAGAAGTGCTGCACAAGTCATTAGCAGAATTATTCATTGGCAAACATTTATTTCAAGGTCCTTTATTGTGTTAAAAAAGCGAGTTTTATGTAACAATCAAGAATTAAGAAAGCATTTTGTCTGTTGTCACGCAGTGATCTTGACATAGCCTTTGTGTTGTACTTCATCAATATCTAGTTCAATCTCTAAACATTTTCCAAACAATAAAAACTAAACTGAAATGAGCAATGATTCAGAGTATTTGGGAAAAGCTACAAATCAATGCCACACCTTTGAGTAGTTTAAAAAGCTGCTGCTTAGCTTTTAACTAATTTTAAAATCAGACATTGCATTCCTTCTGTTCTGGCTTCTACTGGTCAACACAGAGTTAATTTTATGTTTTCACTGACTAGTTAGCTGGTTTCAAGATTTCATGATCTAGGCACTAGTTTTATAGCTAAATTGTTCAGTCTACAATAGCAGTCTCACTGCACCTGCAGAAAAATCTCATGTGGAAGTTGATATAATACTACTAAAAAAAATGCAATGTCAGTTTATTTAAGCATTCAGTTCTGTTAAGTCATCCTCATTCAGCCATTCATCACTCCTTTCAAATAGTTCTCCATCCAGCCACTCGTCTCAGTTGGTCTGATGTAGAGGTGTCTTGGTGTGCATCAGACCATGGAAGAGTCATAAAAATTAGCTCCTAAAAGCTGACCTGATCCATTGACTCTGTAACCTTGAACACCCCCCCCCCGCCCCCCAAGCACGCACACACGCACGCACACACACTTATCAATTGACTTAAAGGTGGTGGTCATGCTTGAAAAAACATGGATTTCATTCACTCCACTGCTAAATGGAACCAACACGCTTGCCCACACACGTTTCATTAAAGTGCCCTGGTAGGCTTAGTTTGGCACAGTATGAGTCAGGGGAGTTGGAGAAGCTGGCTGAGATGAAAAACACACACACACAAACACACACACACACACACACACACACACGGAAAAGAGGAGAAGGGAGTTAAATAACTTTGGAAGATGAAAGTAGCTGGATTAGACACACACAGTCAAACGTGTGTGTGTGTGTGTGTGTGTGTTTGTCTGTCATTAATGTTAAGTTGTCTACCAAGCAGAATTAGTTTAATTTTAGCCAGTGTCTTTCCCAGCTGACACTAGGGAAGTCCATGCAATACTCTGTGTGTTGTAATCCCTTCAACCAACAAAGGAAGGATTTCAAATCAGCCACAGGTTGAACATTTTTTTCCATTGGATGCTGCTGAAGTCACACCTGGGTCCAATTATGCTTGAAAAACTGTCAGATATGTGAAACGTTTCTGTGAATCAATCTGTAGTGTCATGCGGGCTCATCTGCTGCCCTTGGGGTTATTAAATTGGTTCCTTTGTGCCAGACGAGTAAATCCATCACAGAAAACAGTTGGAGGGAACTTTTAGCGCCTACCTGTAGGTTGTGTCTCTCCAGTCTCATCTCCAGAATGTTATTCTGCTCCTCTAAATGCTGACGCTCTGTCTCTAAATCTTCAATTTTCTGTCTGAAAAAAATGCATGCACATACACTCACTTGTTTAATAACACCTAACATGCAGTGAATAGGCTGATCTTAGACATCTAGCTCTGCTCAAGCATGCATATGAGGTGTTAGTGATTAAATCCTTTGTATGTATAGTCATGAATTTTTCATTGCAACAAGTTGTGGTTTATCCACCTGAGTATGGTGACCTCTTCCTTGGTCAGTAAAGAGTTGCTGTCAGCAGCAGAGGTCTGCTGCTTCTTTAAAGACTCCAGCTCCAGCTCCGCCTGGGACACAAAATGATCCTGGTGTATCATCAGACCACCTTTGGCCGTGTGCCTGGCAGAAACCTTTTGCCTGCAGATAAATCCTGAAGACTATATTACAGTGGGCTGCTATCTTTTTGAGACAGATATCAAGACAAACAGATACATCCTTTACACACCATTAGTCCAATAACTTATTTTCTGTTTCACAATGTCCTGATCTTTTTACCTCTTACTTGTTTCTATTCTCTCTGTCATCATAGTTTTTTTTCCCCCTCTGATCTTGCTCTCGTCTGTGAAATTATCCCTCATTTCCATTTGCACACCAATTTTCCTCCTTCTGACAGCATCTGCCTGTCTCTCAGCGCATCCCCACTCCCAGTCTTCCCAGGACGGATAAGTAATTACTGCTATAACAGACAGGTGGATTTCACGCGTCAATACTCATTGCTATGGCTATGTTGATGTCACCTCGGCAACAAGGAGCCAAGAAAAGAAGGAAGATCATGGAATGAGTAAAGAGAAGGTCACAGAGTGCATTTAGAGGTTTCAGGTCCCACCTGCCAACTCTCTACGTTATCCGGGACTATATTTAAAAGCTGAATACTTCTGTCTCTAAGACTTTTCTGTCATTTCCAAAACCCTCAATTAAGAAAAATATACACACCAGGATTAACAGATAAGCCCATTAAATGCAATGACAGACTATCAGAATAACACCCAGGACTTTAAAAAAAAGTACCTGAGAATGCATCGGCTACATTGGCCAGGTTTTCATCCTGGTTATCATTTATTACATACTAATTAAGACTTCTGTAGTGTTAGTAGATTTTTTTTTTTTTTACAGTTATTTTGTGTTAATGTTTCTTCATTTTCTTCTTGTATTAGCTGGTTGGGTGGCCACAAACATCTATTTTCTAACACTTAAATGGGTCTGGGCTGTGGGAACAAGAGTCTTAACAAAGATACCTGGATCTATCTCTCCCCAGCCATCTCCTCCAGCTCTTTCGGGGGCGCACTGTGGCAAGCCAGCCAAGAGACATTATCTCTCCAGTGTGCCCCTGGGTGTCCTCCTGGTAGGACATGCCTGAAACACCTCACCTAGGAGGCCTCCAGGAGGCATCCTAGTCAGGATGTCTAGACTACTGCGAGCCTCTACCGAATGACTGAGCTCCTGACCTTATCTCTAAGGGAGAAACCAGACAACCTTTTATGAAGCTCATTTCCACTTATATCCAAGATTTTACTCTTTCAGTCACTGCCCACAGCTTGTGGTATTCGGTGAGGGCAGGAAGGTAAATTAACCAGTAAATCAACGGCTACACCTTAACGCTCAGCTCTCGCTTCACTGCATCAGACTGGAACAGCATCACAGACTCCTTTCATGAATTAATTGGGGTTATATATGTAAAATGTGGAAGTGAAACATGTTGTTTCTGTAACTTACACAGACTATATATAAAGATTCATGACTTCCACCTCCTCCCACTGAAATGTGCCCTTTGATGTTATGCTAGTTATATCAATTATCAACCAGAGCTTCCAGGCAGTGGGCACGTGACATTGATGGCCCGCCCAAAGACGCACACATGGAGCACACACTACTTCTCTCAAATTTTGCATTGCCTGCGTATCACAATCACGGATACTCACTATGTACCTAACATTTTCTATTAACTGCTATGTACCAAGTTAGCTAGCTACATCTCAAATGCTTTTTCCAAACAGATTGTTTGTGCTCTTGGATTGGAGGTAGTCAACTCCACATCTCCAGCCCAGTCGATACTGCTCATACTTTAGCTGCTAATTACTTGACCAGTGCAAAATGGCTGTGCCCTTTCCAGAAATGGCATGTCACAAAAACTGATAAATACACGGGAGTGCAGGTGCACTTACAGTCTGTAGCTGCAGCTTGAGTGTCCCTGTCTCCTCCTGTGCTTTGGTCAGCTGGACCTGAATTAATAGGACAAAAGGGAAGAAAAATAATATAGAAACAAAACAAAAAATGAAAAATGACCCTAGCCTACTGATACACAGTAATAGACCTAAAATACAGAGGGAAGAAGCCAGCAAGCACTTCAAAATAAAAGCCCTGTTGAGAAATGAGTTGCTGTCAACCGAAATACTAAGGTTTTTATGGTTTATGACTTTGTATTGTAGTGTCCTAAGGCAGTGTGTTGGGAACTTTCAGGATTGCAGTAGCAAAGCCTTGTGTCATAGTGAGTTTTTCTGTTTGTTCCATTATTCTCACAGCTCAAGTTGAATTTTATTAACCTTCATGTTAGATTAGCAAAACTATGACACTATGAGTGCAGGGGGTGCTGGGTTAATGCTGATCCCTGTGTCAGCACAGCAATTGCCAAATTCAGAGTGATTGTTTGCTCATTGCTAAAATAAAAGCTTTGTAGAGAAACTCTAGCCATTTCGCCCATCTCTCTCAAGAGTGAGTCACAGTGTAAACAGAATAATGCAGTAACTTTAAAAGGGCAAACGGAAGCAAATCAAACGGAGGCTTTGCACTTAAACGTGGCCAATTCTATTAGTCCAATTGAGGAAATTAGAAAAACAAGGTGCAGTATTATCCATTTTCACTGTAGATATGTTTCAGTCCACTAAACAAGAGTATTGAGGATGTAAACAACAAGCAGCTGAAGCTAAGTAGTATGCAATTACTGTGCCCTCAGCTATGAGCTGTCAAACAGCAACATGCATAATAATCTGGTTGGCAGCTTAGTGCAACTCACTACTTTTATATTCAAGTTTCTCTGAAAAACACATCTTGCTATGCACAACAAAGGGCCACACAAAAAAAAATGTGTTTATGCATGCATGCATACCTCCATCTCTGCATTATGGTTCTGCGTCTTCTGCAGTATGTCCTCTGCCTCCCTGAGTCGTTTGCTGAGTTGAGGAGAGTACTCAGTAGGAGCCAGCTCGCTATCATAAGACTCTAGTATGGCACGCATTCCGTCACGCTCCTGCAACACAAAAACATACACATTAACACAGCACTATAGAGAGGTAAATCTGATGTATAATAAATAAATTTCACAGTATCCAAAAAAGAAAAAAGAAATTGGGTGATTAGAGCATTTTGTAGCATCAGATATGGAATGTTTGTCTGTATCTTCATAAATAAACAAAATATGAAAGCATCTTGATGTTTTTCATAATTGGTCTGTGTTGCTTTTTGCTTGCTGTGTTGAGGTGACCGGCAAACACCTCTATAAATCAGTAACAGTATGAGGCAGCTCCCTCTTTCTTATCCTAGCTGTGATAAGAGAAGATTAGGGTTATGGTCATGCTCATCTGTATTTCAAAGATTGAAATAATCAAATCAAAAGACAAATGTCTTTGTACACAGAGAATACCAGAATAAATAAATAGCAGATGTAGCCTATATTATGCTTCCTCATCATCTTATCATAGATGTGTTGATAATATTCAAATGAAAGGTTTCTCCTCTACCAGACGAGTCAAAAGTGTACCCGCATCTCTCCAAGAGGGGGAAAAAAAGCCTCTTAAAGTCAACATTTTCACGTGTCAACAAGACTGACATACTGTTTCCAAATAGCCATGTGTACTTCACATTCGAGTGTGAATGAATGTAAGGGGTGTTCAACATTTTCAAAAAATACTGTCGGCCACCAGTGCTGCCCCTCAGCCTCCGGGCAGCAGAATCTTTAGGTCTCACAAATCCCCTGTAAACACAAGTTCTACAACACATAATTACAGATCTCAATAGATCTTGATTGGGGTGCATTTGAGCCTCAGTCACTTTATTTACCATATCAATTCTAAAGCAAATAACTAAGTAAGAACCAGGAATAAGAAATGCTAAAATCATAATAAACATAAACCAGTAAGAATGCTGTCACTTTCTGTGATTCTGTGATTTTTTTTTAAACATTATATTTGTTAAAATGCCTGTGCATTTTTTGTAAGATCTGTAACCACGTCAGTCAAGAATTAGATTTAGTCGAGAATATTTGGAAAGAAAGGAAATGTAAAAGACTGAGTTTGGCTGAAGTGAACTGCCAGTCAGCACTGTTAAAATGATGCAACTCCTCCCCTGCTGTCTCTGTCAGCGTACACTGTGCATTATAAAGTAAAGCGCGTGGCATTTTGTAGCAATCAGGGTTTTAATAAACATCTCACAAACAGCCAGGCTGCTTAGAAGCACCCTTGAATTTTGAGGTTCACTGAAAACTCAACCGCTGGATATTAAAATTCAGGAAAGAATATGAAAGTCAGGTTCATGTCATGTAATAATAACTGTAGCAATAAACACAGATTAAAATAACAGTCCCATTAAAACCAACAGCCTAATATTTTGTAGAACACCTTTATAGCACCAAAGCAGCATTGACCCACAGATTCATGGACTCCATGAAACATTTGAAAGTGTCCTGTGATAACAGGTGCCAAAATGTTAGCAGCAAATCCTTTTAGTTCTATAAACTACAAGGTAGGCTCTCTGCAATCTGGACTTGTTTTTCCAGGAAATCTAACACATGCTCAGCGTAAGACAGATCAGGTAAATGTATACCTCACTGATGCAGTGCAGGTGTGGAGTACCAGCCCACAATTTTAACAGGGCTGTGCCATATTATATCATCCGCAATAATACATGTTAAAAAAAAATTATGTGGTATAAAAGCGTCGTATCAAGATGCCAATGATATAGTGACGTCATGTATTTACTTCTCTAGCATGCACAAAAACAAGACGACCCCAGATATGTCTGACAGCCTTTGATGACGATTTAGAGCTACTTCAACAACCCCAAAGAACAATGCTTTACAAAATACGCAAGACAATTGTTCCTGTTTCATCACTAGAAGCAAAAACACACTGTCAAGTACAACCAGAAGGCACAGGAGGAGGAGATACTAGCAGCTGGTGATGTCTGTCCCCAAAGTAAACAAATGACTCAACTGAGCATCGCTGGAGCGCTCGCTAGTCTATTGGCTCAAAATTACTGATGCGGTTACATGGTGGTATAGCAGAGCTTTAAGGAAAAGCTTCAAGAGCCTGAACAACATCCCAAGTAGAAAATATTTATCAATTTCAGTTTTATTATCAGTTGCTTACCAGGCTTGCACACATCTCAGGAGGGGTTTTGGCCCACTCCCCTTTACAGAAACTCTCTAAAACCTTGCTGCTTCAGATCCCTCCACAGATTTGCATGTCACTGAGTGAAATAAGTATTTGATCCCCTACCATCCAGCCAGGATTATGGGTCCATATATTACAATCAATAAATCAGTCAATTACAGATACTCCTGATCTCAACTCATTTTGCATATAGAGCAAACTTGCCCACAGAATAAGTTTCTTAAATGCCAACATCTACACCACCATGGGCAAGACCAAAGAGCTGTCAAAGGATATCAGGGACAAGACTGTAGACCTGCACAAGTACTGGAATGGGCTACAAGACCATCAGGAAGAAGCTTGGTGAGAAGGTGACAACTGTTGGTGCAATGATTTGAAAATGGAAGAAATATAAATGATATTTTTGTTACTTCAAGCAAATACAGAAGACATAACTGCTGGCTACATGAAGTGGGTCGGACTTGAACTTCCAGGTGAGCGACTGAAGCGACTACAAATGAGAGTGATAAATGACTACATAGACTGATATGACCTGGTGTTACAGGGTCACCTAGGTAACAGGAGCCTGGAATGGTCACAAGTGATGAACTGCCAGGTTCAAAGTGATGTGCAACGAGAGAATTGCTTCCAGTGTGGATGCAGCTTAACCCATACCCATAACCCTGCCCCTAATCCTGACCCTTAATTTTTAGCAGAAAAATCCCATCAATGGCCAGAAACTGTGCTTTTACACTAGCATATTTTTTTAGTATCTGCAAATAAACCATGACAAAGTTAACCAGTTCTTAGATCAAAATTAAGATAATCTGTTCAGAAACGATTTGGCCAAATTAATTTTACACATCATAGCAGTCACATTTGCCAACCATCAAAACACAACTGTTAATACATCCTACAAGAGCCTCTTTAGAAAAAAGAAGATAAACAGGAAGACAGTATGAACAGAAGCAAATACAAAAAGGCACAAGTACATTTAGAGGTCAGTATGCATGTTTTCACTCCCAGTACTAACCAGCAGGCCCTTTGGCTGTTTACTGTCTATTAATGTGCAAAGAAATTTACTCAATCTTAATCAAAAATCTGTCAGCTCTTCTCTGATAAAAACTCTCAATTCGAAAACACACAAACAAACAGGGAGTGGGCGGACAGAATGATAAAACTATCATTACTGTTTTCATCATCTATTTTTTTTTAAATTGCTTTTGTGTCAACGGTTTTATCTAGTGCGTGAAGCTCTGGCTGTGCCTCTAATGGGTCACTGAGTCTGCCCCACAAAAGTATGTGAAAAAAAAATGTAATCGGGCCAATGTTTGCTTAAAGGCGATGCACCCTTGTGGCAAAGACAAAATGTTGCATTTCATAGGAAGGAGTGGAAGAACCTAGAGCGTGTGTGGGAAATTAAACCGGTTCTCCAAAAATGTTTCAAATGTCAAACATTTACTTGATGGTATGATTAGCTGATCAATACACAAACAACTGTCAACAATCACAACTAAGTAACATTTCAGTTTAAGTTATTTGCCAATCGTTTTGTTGGTTCCACATACACAAATAAGTGGAACTGGTGCTTTTCTTCCTCCATTTAATTTCTTAGTTGGGCTGGGTGATATATCAAAATCGATCTAAGATCCCTGCAGGAAAGTTCAAAAACGGACAAACATGCTGTGCACTGACTAATAATTTGTTTGAAATGTTTTTTCCTTCATATGTTCTTCAAACAGCATGTACACTTCTTCCACTGGAAAAAAAAATCCATACTTGATAAACTATTATTTTTCATTTTACAAGTTTAAGTACTAGATACAAGATACCATCTACATCACTGAAAGAATACTCATACTGTTTTTGCAATGCAGGATTCAAGCTGTAGGATGCATACTGGATCAGTTCTGGCTTCCAAACTGAAAGCTCAAATTTTAGGTGAGCACAAATTTTCAGTGAAGTTAAAAAAAAAACAACAAACTCAACAAATCTGAGCAAAAAGGAAGTTGTTCTTCAGTTGTTTGTTATTGTAAAATGTGTAAAATTCCTGCTTTCTCAAAATGAAGTTAAAAAAAAAACCTGAAAGAAACAGTGGTAGCTGGCTATATTAGAACTCTTAAAAGTCATTAATACAGTTAACTACCATCATTAAGGTAATCTAACTGTTCTGCAACTATGCCTGAATAGATAAACAGTCCAAACTTCAGTATTCAACAGCAAATACAATGGATATTTTTTCAAATACATTGTGACTGGATGGTAAGGAACAATTACTCAGACCTTCTGAATACTTGATGCAAAAATGCCCAAGATTCTTCCACCGAGCTATAATGTGAGTATGCCTTTAATCCTGCCTGCTTGTGGTGGTGTGTGTGCATGTATGTGATTTGTGTACTGAGAGACTGAGCATGATAATCTAGGGAATTACACAGACCAAGAAATCAATATTACAGGGAGGTCTTCTCAAGAACTGCAGAGCAAGGGGAAGCAAGACACACAGATGGAGGAGTCACATGACACTCAGTGGCCAATTAGTAGGAGAGATGTGTAAAGGCAAGATTAAGAATTCAGTGCTGGCCTTGTGAGTCAAGTCTACCTGGCTACTGTGTTCCCTGAGTGTTTAGAGTAAAATTTCAGCATTGGGTGATGGATGAAAGGTCATATTTGAAGGCATGAATACTTGTTGATGTCTCTGTGCTTGAGAGTGCGTGGTTGACCAGCAGGTACCTTGGTTAACAACAGCACTCGCTTCTGTAGTCGACGGACGAGAGCATCCTGTGCCTCTCTCTTCTTCTGCTCCTCTAGAGTCTTGCTGCGCTGCTGGGTCAGCTCTGCACGAAGCTCAGACTGTGAACGCTCCACACTCCTCACACTGACAGCGCAGGATAAATGAATTGGTGGGAAGCAATTTTATGTGTACATACGTGTGTGTGTGTGTGTGTGTGTGTGTGTGTATATGTGTGTGTGTGCGCGCGCGTGTGTTTGTTAATAACAGGAGAGAGAGAGAGAGAGAGAGGGAAGGGAAAGAAGGAAACAGGTTGATTAGTGCAGAATGTTCTGACAATTTGAGAAAAGCAATTTATAGTCAATTTATAATAAGACTTACAGACAACTTACCTGACTGACACCAAAATAATTCCTAGACAAGGGTCCAGAAATTATTTGCAGTGGAGATTTGTGCCAGGTCTGATCAATAGGACAATAATTATGCCGAAAGGGCAATAATTACACCACAAGCTCCTTTCACCATCCCCTCCCACACCCACAACTTTCCCATTCTGCTGTTTCTAATACTTCATAATGAGCCCAATACGCTCAGCAGAAGAGGAATGCTTGTTAGCTAATGAAAGCTTTCTTAGCTGGACTGAGTTGCGGCATGAATATACCAGAGCATGCACACGGCCCTCCCTATAGACATCACCTCTGTCTAAACAGGACAAGTTTAATTAGTGAATTCCCCCTCTTACACTCACAATCTCTCTCACATACACACACTCACACACCAGTGGTTACTGTCAGGAGTGCTATCAGAATCAGGACCAGTTTAATTAACTTTGTGACAATTAAGGACTTCTCAGAGATATGCTCTAATAGATACATGAGGGGAGAGAGGCACGCAAGCAGACAGAATGAGAGAAATAGGTCTGAAGGGAGAGAAAGGGATTTTGTGTGTGAGTGAGAACGTGTGTTACCGGCTGCTGAGTGTGTAGTTCTGCTCTTTCAGAGCAATTTCTCTCTGCTGGATCTGAATCACCTCCCTGGACAGATCCTCGGGTTTCCTACAGACACACGGCACAGAACAGTTAGCATACAGATGTGTACACACATACTCACGCAATGAAAAATTGATATGACTGAGGAAGCAGAAAGGACAAAATAGATGAAAACGATGGCATTTCCATAGTCTTTTGTTTGACGGTGAGTGGGGAGCTCGGAAATAAAATGACATGAAGAACAGGGGGAGAGATGAGAGGAGGACAGTGGGATAAATACTGGTCACTGCTCTGCAAAACAAACTCACTCTGTGGAAGAGACTGACAGGTCACAAAACAGACAGCAGAAAGGTAGCGATGAATGTGAGACAAATGGCATTTATACATTTATACTGGAAAGCTATGGTACTGTTTAAAGTATAAATGCCATCATCTCATCTCTTGTGAAATGGGCATAGGACTGGGTAATTTAGCTCTACAGCATACCTTTAGTGTAATGTTCAGGTTAAAATTACACACTTGAAGGGATGTAGCCTACTCTTCAGAGCAACTCAACATTATCAGGTTAAGTGATACAACCAACAAACCTGAAGCCTTCAACAGATAGTGGCTAGTTGCTTTACTTCAATAACAAAAAACAAAAACAAAAAAAAATCAATCTACATTACATGTTTCACATACTAACAGCAAGAGACCTGACCTGGTTGTGTGCGCCATCGTTAGGCAATCTACTGAGTCATATGACAAATTAGGCATATTAATGGAAAAGGCTGAGAAGGCAGATTAAGGGTGTACTCACACAGTAGCTTTGTGCATGACTCTGCCCACCCAGTTCGCCTGCTGGCCTGGGCCCACAGTTAACGATCCGGGCCAGAGTATGCTTCAGTTTGTCTCAGCATCTCATCTCCTGCCTACTCTCTCTCTCTTTCAGGCAGACACATCCTTTGAAAGCCATTCTTGCAGAACAAATGAGGTTCATGATTTTATGCATTTTATGCTTCAGCTGGAGCAATTTTTTATAAAAATAATGACACGCTGTCCTCTCACGTACCTTATAGATTTGTTAATTACTTAGCACAGCGATTTTCACAAGAGACACTGTCAGGAGAAGTGTTAGAGTTCCATGCTTGGGCACAGTTAGTGATCATACTAGATGTGTACCCTGTATGAGTCTAACTGAACCATGCCCAGGCCCACTTCTTAAAAATGGGCCAGGGCTTGATATGCTGCAACGGACACAGTAGTTAAGCAAATTGGACTTTGGGGGTCAAATGCGCTTTGGCACGGTACGGATTCCCTACTGTGAGTACACACCAACTTCAAGGCTGGCAGACAAGGGTATGGGGATTTATTACAAACAGCATTTCCCCCATCACCCACCCCCCCAAAACACACAAATATAAAATGTACATAAAAACAGGAGACAATGATTAGCAAATCATTTAGATCCTGTATTGAGACAAATGTAGATGTAATTGAAAATAGTTACATTAAACAAATATTACATATTTATTTACACAAACAAACTTTCTTCTGCTTATTCAATGTCACAGTATGGCTGGAGCCTATCCCAGCTGTTGTGGGGCAAGACACAGTGTGCACCCTGGCCATGTTGCCACTCTGTCACAGGGCTAACAAAGAGAGACAGACAACCAAATATATACATATATGCTCATTTCAAATTTGATGTGAGCAACACATTTCATAAGTGCTGCAACAGGAACAAAATAATGGAAAAAGTTGTGTATTTGCTGAATTATACTGAATTATTATTCAGTAACATTATTGGACACAGGAGAGCATTACAGAAGAGCTGTTGAGATGGTTCTGTGGACTCGAAACTGGATGGATGGATGGATGGATCTTCTGACAGCCACTGTCAGTCAACAGCTAGTCACAGGATACCCATATGCTAGTTAAGACTCTCTAACTATCTGCTTTAAAAAAGGATCCAGAAGCACTGGAACTGGAGCCTTGGCTCATTTACCATGGTCTGAATTGGATGCCTTCAGGCCAAAGAGGAGATACACTATCTTTCTTGTTATCAACACACAATTCAAAAGCAAGTGTCCATGATAGAATGCACTATTATACATGGCATGCGTAACTATCTCATCTGAAGGAACCATTAACGCTGAACCGATTTTCAGCATAACCCCTCCAGACTATCTAGCTTACTGCATATAAAATATATTTTGATCTGACTGACCTTCTGACCTCCATCAGGTACAAAGGTAATGTCCATGCCCATTCACACACTATATACACTGCTCAAAAAAATAAATATATATATATATATATATATATATTTATTTATTTATTTATTTTATTTATTTTTTTCCCCACCATCTAGAGAATGGCTTTTTGATTAAAAGCCATGTATAATTCAGCATATAATGCCAATCCATATTCTGCATGGATTCCAGTAGCATGGCTGTGAAGTAAAAGAGACAACCTGTCTTTCACTGAAAAGTTTTACTGTATTACAAAATTCAAAAAATAAACATGAATAAAAATAAGCATCTGCCTTTCAACACTACAGAAATTGGTTTCTTATGTTCATGCTTACAAAGTGTAGTTAAAAGAAGGGATTATGTGGCGCAGCAGTAAACATGCCCCCTCCCACCTGTTTGGAATCATATTGCTGGCATTACACTTAAAACTGCTGCATGCTGTTTTTATTTACATTTTACACAGAATTTCTATTTTCTAGGAAACTGGGTTGTACCACTTGCACTTATATAGGTGTGACTTGAGGTCACACCCAGATAAATGCAAGTGGTATGGAAATAAACTCATGACTAAAATATGAGTTTGTAAATTATGCGATGGAATGGCCTCGGTATCCCAAGAAGGTAATTCAACATTGCCCTAAGCACAGAGGGACGAGCCTTCTACTGAGCTCATACAGGGAGCTATTTTTCTGTCTTCTGCCTTTTTTGTTTGTTTTCTTTTGCAGGTCATGAGCCAGTCATCTTGGATGATGTTTCAAATAACAAGATGGTTGTATAGTATTGGGTGAAAAGTTGTGAACAACTACGAGGTGTAACCTTGGCAACAAAATGCACTAAAGAGTCAGTATAGAGAGTCTTGCTTAGAATTCTCACTTAAAGTGAATCAGGAAACGTGACTAATAGTAGAATTTAACCTAAAGCAGGGGTATCAAACATAACCGTATTGCCAAATAGTCCAATCTGAGAGGAGTTTATGTTTGTGGCTGTGAAAAAATCCAAAGGTTTTGTCTGCAAATTCCACCCATCTATCCATTGTCTTCCACTTATCCATTTCAGGGTCAGGGTTCAGCACATCCCAGTTGTTAACCACTCTCAATATTTGTGTTTATGAGAAATGTTCATTTCGTCCAAGGCAGAGATCTAAATCACCGTCAGTTTTACAGCCTTCTCACTGACAAAGATACTTCCTGTGCTAATGATAATTTCGTACACAGTTTTCAAAGTAAGTTGATACAAATTATAGTTTGGAAATTACAAGTCATTTTACAAGAGTGCAAAGAGTGCCAAGCCCATTTCAGAGAAATTTAATCAGTTGGTACACAGGAGGCTATCACCATGCTAATTCTAACTGTCTCTTGATTCAGGTGGAAACAATTGGCAGTCGATGAACTTGTCTCTCTCTCAGACAAGTGGTTCTACATGATTATAAGGTCTGAAATGGACCTGTATGCATTTTTTGTCTAAACCATCTGTGAGTCAGAGTATAGGCCTCCTACTTAGCATTTGATACTTACATTATAAAAGCTGGGGAAAAAAAACTCTCCCCCTTCACAAGCCACAGAACAAGTCTGGCAGTAGCAACAATCACACCGCAGTTTCTCCAGAAATTGCATATTCTAGTTATCAAAGCCATTGACAATATTCTTATTGGTTTAATTTAGTTATGGAACTAATATGCAGAGAAAATAAAGACTGCCACAATCAATTTCTGAACACTGAGTAGCATTCCAACAAAACTTTTTTAACTAATGCATCATGGGAATAGAAGGGTCAAAGGAAAGGGTACAAAACAGTGTCAGTTCTCAGCTGGTGAAAATTTCAATAATAAGGAAAACATTTTTCTGGAAAACCTTTCAGTAGAATTTAATCATTCAGTTGTCCTTGAATGACAAGTCCAGAATTACTTAGAATTATTTCCTTAACCAACCAGTCAACTTGCACCAATTCAGTAAAAAGATCACAATTCCCTGTGGAAAATTTGATGGAAAAGTACTTCTGTAGAAAATTTGTTCATCACACATCCCTTTGAGTGTGTGATCACTTGGTGTAAAATGTCATTACTCAATCATTTTTATCATCTATCTTCTTCCGCTTGTCCTATTCAGGGTGGTAAGGGGGCTGGAGCCTATCCCAGCTGCCATAGGGCGAAAGGCAGGGTACACACTTTGTGGATTTGTGAATTATGGCCAAAACAAGTCTTCGACTTTGAACACCAAATTCTAATCACTTCATCCTTGAATCCAAGTGAAACTTGGTGCCAAATCTGGAAATTCAAGAGACATCATGTAGAGAATGGGACAGACAAATCCAGAACACAAAGCCTCCAGAGCCACAGCTGTCACCAGCTTGGAGGCATAAAAATATTTTCATTTTCTATTTCTTTCAATTTTATTTTCAATTGTCATCCCCACTGGCACACACATAACCAAGCACAATGTTATCATCTCACATAAAGGAAGGAAAGAAAATAAATTGCAGCAACCAGCCAGCTGCTGGCAATGGGTTGTGCATACTTGACCAGACAGCCACATTTATTGTTCTTTAGGAGTTTTCTCTTCTCCTTTAAAGGGTTTTTTCCTGGTAAAAGAGCAACATTGTTGGTAAGAAATCAAAACTCAGGGTGACGGAGAAACTCTTCGAGTACAGTGCAATACTTTTGTTCCTTAATCACAACTTCTCAACTACATACTCTTTTCACCACTAATGATCACCCTGAAATATCTTGTGACAGAAAACGTTTTTTTCATATAAACTAATGACAAAATATTAAGTACATTTACTTCAAGCAACGTAAGATAACGCAGCAGCCAAAAATATAGAAAATCAACAATGCAAATCCAAACCTTTATGCCAAAGCACAGCAGCCCTTATGAGCCATTTCATATTTAACTAGCAGGGCACTCAGTAGAGCGCATACCTCCCCCACCCCAAATTTTCTCTGTGTCAATACCACGCTGCAATAGATACCACCCAATGCTAGAAATTTATTTTACTGACTTGTAAAAACTGTAAAACATGATTTTATATTGTTATTTTAAAAATGAGCTCCACATGAACAGATAATAGCATATACAGTCTGGATATATTTTATTCAGTTTATGTACCCTAATAGCATCCTCTAAAAAAAAATGAAAAAAGAAAGACAAAGATTTGCAGAGACATGAATTATATATTTGTGATTTTTGTGTAGTGTTTGCACTATTGTGAGCATTTTAATTTAAATTAGAAAAAGACAATGAATTATCGGGCCCCTAAGGAATAGTTCCACAAAGTTTAATTAATTTAGATTCACAAGTTTAAGATTAAGATTCCTCACAAGGCTAGATGCAAATATGTGAATATTCTCTTTATCTCACAATGGGAGAAGAATCCTTTTAAAAATTCCTGGATCCAAATCGTGATCTGGATCACCACCAAAATTTAAACAATGGTTCCTTGTACCACCCCAACAACTCTAGATGTTCTCATTGAAATTTGTTCATAATTTTCTGAGTTATCCTGCTGAGAGACGGACAGACAGACGGAAAACATTACCTCTAACAGAACTCGAAGAACACCCTAAACAAGCCGCTTCGACTTGACGTCAACATCAATTCAGGCACTGTTACATTACTGACTGCCCTGAGATATCATCATTATTCTGTCACTGCACTCTCATCAATTCTCCTTTCTTCTGAAACCTCCTGATCATTTTTAACCACAAAAAGAGTGTGACATATATCCAATTCACTTCCACTTACTGTGTGATTCTTAAACTTCTTCATAAAAACTTTGACAATTATATACCTGATAAGATTCCATGCAGTAAAATGCAGAAATAATGACTGTTTAATAGCCTACAAGGCAATCACAATATCCCACTTATGCACAAATCCACATCAATAGTAATTTTCGCACAGCACTGATGCACCGAGTGCAATAAAGGTGAACAAATTGCTGAATGAAACACACTTACTTCCATCTGTCTCTACATTACACACACTGTGACAAGAAAATAAGATCTTGACCACCTTGACATTTTATTTGGACATTCATTAAACCCCAGAAATAGCTTTAAATGCGATATAATTTTAAATCAATATGAGCTCAACATATACATGTAACATTAATGCAATATTTTTGCGCTTTTAAATCTGCTTCATACAGTAATTCAATAACATAGAAATCTAAACGTACCTTTATAGGGTGGATTTTGAGGAAAAGAAATTATGGGCAGCCCAAGCACATTATTAGCATTCCAATAACCATAACACATTACATATGACTAAAATTAAGCCTTACAGAAGGATTGCTTTCACTTAATTTTGTACTTTATTAGACGGCAGTTTCTTCTTTTTCTTATCGCCCCCAGGGAAAAGTGTAACACACAATTTTTTTTAAACACACCCTTGAACACACACACACAGTCGCACATTTCATTAAACACTCTGTTTACCTCACAGTCAGCGTTAATCACAAAAGAAAGAAAAACATGGCGTGCACGTGTGCGTGCATGCATGCATGCAATCGGCAGGTTTGCAATGTTTATAATCTGTCAGATCAGCTTCACTGCTCACAAGGAAACATGCAATCATTCTCTCATTACCAGCTTTGAGTGAATGCATTGAGACTCACTCGGTGCACTCACAAGCAGGTACCGAACAGACATCTATACACACACTGGTGGAATCAAGCCACAATGATGAGGCATATTTGTATGGAGTGGCCACAGCTCCACCTAGTGGCACTTCATACATGATTACACAGGAAAAAAACAAAAGAAATACACAAATCTTTTTTCTTTGTCATAAAAACGTATATACACTTTGAAACAATGTCTGACCTTATGTTGAGTCCAGTAGATTGACCAAGGTTCTCCCAGGCATGGAGCTTCTCAGCGAGCCTCTAAATTTTAATGACACAAAAGCATTTGTCAGTATGAACAAAGTTTATGCTGGTATTATACTAGCAGTCAACTGCAGAGAAAAAAACAATACATATATGCAGTTTGAAGCCTTGCAAATACGCCATATTTGCAACCAACAACAATATGACTACAGTACATTATTTGTTTCTTATATTATAACCTCCGCCCCGCCAAGGTGGTTATGTTTTTGGTAGCGTTTGCATGCGTGTCATTCTGTCTGTTAGGTTATGAATAAATTCCGATAAAACTTTGTAGGGGTGTAGAGTGAGGTCATGTTAATGATCCTTTAAAATTTGGCTTACATCCATCAAGGTCTTCAAAGTCAACTTAATGATTTATTGGTCACAAATTGACAAAAGCCTTATAACTTATAAACTATGATTTTTACAAGAGTAGTGTGTATTGTCAACATATAGAAAGTACTGTATAAAAATTTAAAATATCATGTCACATCTGACCTCTGCTTCAAGGTCAATAGATTAATCTGAAGGTCAAAGTGATGATAAAGCTATAGAGCTATTTCAAAGTATGTTTCTTACTGCCATTGTTTGTATTGACTGCTCTACAAACTTAAAGTACATTTAAAAGAACAAAAGGCAACAAAATAAACATATACAGAGACATTAATCTAATTTCTCTGTATATGTTAATCTAAATTAATCTAAATATCCAATAAATTTGTCTAGTTAGATCTTCATTTGCTATAAATATTCTCAGAATATCTACATTTCATGTTTATACTCATTACGTCTTTATGCAAATATTAAAATGCTACTATAATAAAATACACAACTCATAAATGCCCACACTTTTACCTCCTTTTCCAGTTCCATATTCACCAGCTCTTCTTTGGTTTTCTCCATCCTCTCCAGCTTCCTCCGCAGGCCCTCCACCTCCTCTTTCAACAGGCTGCAATTTTCTCTGCTCTCCCTGGACAGCAAAAAGACAGACAAAAAACAAAAAAACAAAAAACACTAAATTAAACTCAGAGCTCAGTGTCTGATGCAAGAACGGTACTTTCAATCCCTGGCTACAATCACATTCGGATGCAATTTTAAAACCTGTTTTCATGCATAGTGAGATTTCAGTGACAGACGACATAAAAAAAAAGAACAGATACTATGAATTATTAGATTTAAGTAGTAAAATTAGTAACAGGTTAAAATGTGGTGCATGAATTCTGTCATGCTAAAAGCCCAGAATACATGTAGCTTCAATGTAAAATGTGCGCATGTAACAATGTGCCAACTGTGCATGAAGCATGCTAATGTTGCTCCTGCTGGCTTTTAAGTTCTCGTTGTTTTTGTCACACTTGTTAGATTACAGTGACTTTTCTGTGGACTCTGCTTGGGAAACTTCTGATATGTTTTAGCCATGTTACCCTCTTCAATCAATGACACAACTTTTGCCTAGCTCACATAGTTTACAACAGGGAGCTGATTATGCTGACACAAGCCGGTAGAAATTGGGGGGAAAAAAATGCAAAGGTTGCAGCGGAGGAAATAAGTGATAAGGAAAAAGAATGAGCGAGACAATAGAAACTGATGAGACATAAGAAAAATCTTCCTTCTGTTGTCAGTGTGAAACAAGACTCTCCCCAAGAGGACTGCCCTACCAGAGGAGACCAGAAAATGGACTTGCCTTAGAACAGGGCTCAAACTCCCAGCCCGTGGGCCACTCCCGGCCCCGGCCCCGCCCCCTACTTTAGACCCACAAACTGATGTCAAAAATATAAAACAATTTGGCCCTTTAAGTTACTTTTTTTTTGACATTTTGCTTTCCGCTCTGAGGGGAAGTGAAATCTAAAATATTGTGTTTGGTTGGCATAATTATACATAGTTAGAAACTTTGCACCACTTGCTAGCCGGCACCAGAAATATTCAGTAACTATGAATTACTCAAGGATTCTTTATTCTCATTCCCATCACATTTACATACAGTGGAACAAAATTTCTGTCCTCAGGTCCCAGTGTTGCCCTTGAATAGTTAGACATTTTTTCAAGTATATTAAAGAAGAATAAATATAAAGTAACAATAATATTATATATATATATATATATACATACATAAGTACTCAGTAAGTATTACTTATTCATATTTCATTATTTCACACCAGCTGACTGCTGGCCCTGAGGTGTTATGGAGGAATTCTCAGTAGACAGCAGCACTGTGCGCTTTGTTACCCTCTCTGTGACAGAAAATTGTAAACAAGCAATGCAGAAAGTAAAACATGTGACAGTCCCCCTAACCAGTGCAGCTCTACAGTATTTTATTTTAGTCTACAAGTCATGTCAGACTGATCTTAATGTGATGATCCATGCCATTATGCATATCCCTTCCTTGCTCAGAGTGCAAGGGGCAGGTTCCCTGAAAGCAGAAGCGCATTACTTTTGTCTTTTTGTTTGACTTTCTTACTTCCTCTCACGCTCTCACCGCACTACCAATCGAGCCATTCCACTTTTTAGTAAAGTTAATCCAATTTCTTTTAAAAATTGATTATTTTGCTTTGTGCCACTTCAAGGCACTTACACAGACAAGCACTCAACCAGAGCAATACATAACCATATTCTGCACAGGTTTACCTACAGAAACAGAAAGCTGCTAAACATTTGCTGATTGCAATTTTCCAGAATTATTATGGTGCATATGTAAACATGCATGTGTGAAAATGTGGCTTGAAAAGTCCCATCCATACAGTGTAAAGAAAAATGTTTTAGTTTACATGTATTAGAAACTTCAAAAAGCGTATTTAACCTGAGATAGGCATTATCATCTCTGAGGCGCTTCAGCTCCTTTTCCAGATCTGGAACTTTGGCCACCTCTGATTTTACAGTTTTCACAATGGCAATGTCCTGCTCCTGGAATGCAAGGCGCCTTTCCAACTCCTGCCAAAATAGAAAGTAAGAAATTCACCAAAACATGATTTTAGTACAATATACAGATTAAGATTAATTACACAATTCAATACACAATACACAGTTCAGAATGGTGGTGAGGTGATGGTGTGGGATATATTTTCTCAATCTAACAGAGCACCTTTGGGACGTGGTGGAATGGGAGATTCACATCGTGGATGAGCAGCTGACAAATCTGCAGCACCTGTGTGATGCTATCACATCAATATGAACCAAAATCTCTGAGGAATGTTTCAAGCACTTTGTTGAATCTATGCCATGAAGAATTAAGGCAATTCTGAAGGCAAAATGCTGCCCAACCTGGTAATAGCAAGGTGTACCTAATAAAGTGTCTGGCAAGTGTATGCTACAAGGGGAAAAATGTATTTGAACTCTTATGATACAATTTGAAGGAGAAAACTAGTTCAAATAAGAAAGCTGACACGTCAAAAACGTTAACTGCTATAGTGCACTTGTTTTACGTCTAAATCTTTATTTAATCATATTTTAAATTGAGAGGTTTACATGCAACTCGGAGTGAACTGCTTAATAGTGTGTGCGTGTACACAACGTCCTCACAAATCACTGTCTGCATCAGTGCAAGTATTTTTGTAGAAGCTGATATTTTTAACTATGTCAACTAGTGCCTCTCCATGAATTGTGGACACTGAACTGTTATGACCTACAGACAAATCTGTACCACATGCAAACTCTGAAGTGAGATCAAAGAGAGGCCAAAAGTAGTGTCAACGTAACGTACCTTAATCTTGATTATGTGCTCGGAGCATGAGGACTGTGCAGCTTGGACACTTTGGCAAAGTTGAGAGACTTCTTGATACTTCCTGATCATAATACCAGTCAGAGAAAAGTGTGTGGTCAGCATTTATCTTAGGCAGTACAGCTCAATATTCATTAGCATGAAACAGAGCAAAGTGTGTGTGTGTGTGTGTGTGTATACCTGCGTTGTAAATCGAGCTGTTCCTGTAACTCCTGGTTTTCGAGTGTTTTATCAGAAATTTTTGAATCTTGGTTTTGAATCCTCTGCTTGAGCTCTCTGATCTCATCCTTCAAAGAACTGATGGTCTGCAAACAGATAAGAGAGGTAATCCGACATCAGATAAGAGACGTGACCGGAGTAGCTAAACAACTGTGTGTGCAAATCTGTGTATATGTGTGTACCTGGTTAGCTGTATTAAGCTTATCATCTCGCTCCTCCAGTATCTTGTTTATACCCTCCAGATTCTTACGGAGAGCACGATTTGCTTCCACTTGCTCTGACAGGTTCTTAGTTGCCTCTGTCTCTCTCTCCTCCAACTTTTTTATTCGCCCCAAAAGTTCCTGGTTCCGATCCACCTCATGCTGCAACATAACAGGTTAAGCAACATCTGTTGCTTATTTCATCTGGGATTAAAGGAGTGCTGAGGATTTATATTACATATGAATGCAAAATGATACCTCCAAGTCTCGTGCACTGTCTGAAGCTGCCTTTTCCAGTTCAAAACGAGCCCGTTTGTGACTCAGCTCCATCTGTTTCTTTTCCTGGTCCAACTGTAGGTAGCGATTCTTGGAGTGCACCCTCTCTGCTGCTTCCAAAAGCTAAGAGGAGGAAATGTTAGTAAGCCCAGAGGTTGAATGTTGATGCAATTTTTGCTCAGCTTTTTCCCTGTTGATGCGAACAGTTTGAGTATACCTCCATGCTGCGTTTGTATTGACTCTGCAGGTTTCCACTCCCTGCTGAGTGCTCTGACAGCCGCTGAGGATGTTCAGGGCGGCTGATGAAGGAATTGAAGGACTTCAGGGTCGTTAAAATGGTGGTGTCATCTTCTAAATCCATTCTGAAAGATGCAGCACACAAAAGAAAGGTTCAGAGGAGGACCAAAACTCTTGTCAGTTTAACTTGTAGTGTGGCGATGAAAAGTTCTGCTGAGCGACTCTACGGCGCACCATGTTCATGCTTTATAACTTTATGATAACTTCTCCTAAGTATTAACACATCTATGCAGGCAAGCGTGTAACACTGACGTTAACTACACAAAGCAGCTAAAAAGTGCCATTGAGCGTCTTTGTTCATCTGCACAAATAAGAAAATGACTCAGTAGCTCAGGCAAAAGCTGTTTCCGTTAGTCGCTACATCAGGTAATTATTCTGGAAGGTATTCACTGGTTCATTAACAACAGTTTCTCTCCTATATCAACCACAGAGAGCCAGTATCACCACAGGCTAAACGAGACTTCAGTTTAAAATGACAGTTTTCCTCTAGATATTCACTCTCCACTACATTTAAATAGCCATCAAATAGGCGTCGCTTGTAAGAATACATCCTCACCTCAGAGTCGACTTGTTTTTCTGTCGAAGAGCGAGTTGTTTGTAGATATCTCTGTCGCGCTAACGTGTTAGCCACCCGCTAATTACTACAGAAATCCCTCCCGTTCAGCTCGAATGTGATGCACGTGGTATCGCGAGATTTGGAGACGTATCGCGAGCACCAGACGCAAAATTTTTTTTTTGTGGAAAATTTACAAACAGGCAGTTATTGAATTATTAATATGTCCTAATAAAGACTGAACAAGTCGCACTAATTTGATTTGAAAATTTTAACTAATTTGTTCTCAACATTTTGAACAGTTCTTTCTCTAAATAGTTTCAAAATGTGAACCTTAAAAACCTTCTAATCTACATATTTTTAATGTGTCACTGATACTCTGTCGTAGAATACGGTATATAAACAGAGTGAGTAAATGATAAAAATGGGATTCAAGGTTTTTTATTGTCATTCGACCACATGTGTTTACATGAAGTGAAACAAAATCTTGCTCTCAGGTCCCAGTGAAAGTCAATATATAAAACAAGAAATATATTGACAATATAACAAGAAGCATATTTACACTGTAGTATAAATAAGAAAAATATATTTTTGTTTCTCTTTTGTATCCTTATTAACATTATTAGAATGCTAATGTCAGGTGATTTTCAACCACACGACTGTAGTCGTGTTTTTCACAGTGTTGCTGCTGTCTGAGCTGCATGCAGAATTCATATGGTCAGCTGGTCATGCCATTTTTTGTTTATCTCTCCCACAGTTGTCAGTGATGCAGAGAGACGGTGCCTTCAATGGACAAGGTTTACATTTCCCAGAAATGGGTGGACGGAAGAACAAATTCCTATTTGCATTATTTTTTTTGTTTTTTAGGAATTTTTTCATTAACAGTTACCTAATTTTTCACTGATTTTAAAGCCTTTTTATAGAGAGGTTGTATAGGGGGAAATGGGAAGTATGTTTTATCACGTATATTATATAGAGTAAATATTCCCAACATTAGTAATAGTGTTATAAAACTGCACGCTCGTGTTCTAGGGTTAAAAATACAAATAAGAAATATAAATGAGAAATGGCAGGTGAGTTTACAAGTGCACAGAGTTGTGTGCTGTGGATAGTGCTATTATCTCAGTAATCCCTGAGTTTCTTTATTTGTTCTTTTTTTTAGTTTGTTTGTTTCTTTTTCCCCTCTGGTTTCTGATTTTCTAATTATAAACGATTTCTTTGGCATGTTTGGACCTGATTATTTTGGGAACGTTGCATAGTAACATTTAATTTTAGTATAATGCTTAACCCATTGATTGGTCCGCATCTGTGAATGTGCCTTGCTCAGCGACCTTAAAAAATGACACCGTTTGATTTTCATTGAAGAGTTTAATACAAGATTACCTGAACACGAGGACAAAGTCAAAGGTGTGTGGAAAATATAGAGCAGCAGGCTAACTCAGCAAAGTGCTGATATATGCTGTTTATGATAATGACTGCTGAAAGAAATCTGTTATTAAAAAGGTTATTGATGCATGCCATCTTCTCATTTTCAAAAATCTATAGAGTATGAATTTATTGTTTGTCTCTATAATTAAAGTTATGTCTTTTGTTGGCCCTAGTTAATACTTTAATTTTCCACTAATTAAAAAATTGTGGTACACAACTGGTGCACAGTTTTGTGGATCAGAAACAGTGCTGTGTGTGTCACTGCAAGATTTTACTCACCATATTTCTGGGAGACAATATTAAAGGAAAATATTCTGTTTTGACATGTGTAAAAACACTTTTTTCTCAGTTGAGGTCATTATTTTGATCTCATTATATTTAATTTTGATCTACCAGCTTCTCTGTGATTACAGGCCATTACGGGCGTGCTCCTCAGTCTCTTTTTTTACTTCTACCTTCCATCTCCAGCTCATCCTCCAGAAGAGGAGATAAACTGATGTCTAGACAGTAAATTACCTTCAGTTTATAAACAGAGAGTTACTTTCACTGGAGAGCATGTTAAACAGTACTTAAAATTTTCCACTAGGTGGAGCAACATGCACAGATCTAAACTCCGATTAGTCAAATATTCAGGGCAAGAAAAAAAAACCAAAGTGATGATTATTGATTTGTTGATTGATTATCTATCGAGCAAATAAATGGAAGGTTAAATTGACACAAACCACCTTCACTCTGGGCTATAAAACTCTGAAAAACACTGTTTTGATTGTAGATATGTGTCAGCAACTAATTCACACCAGGATGATTTATATTAAAGATTTTTTTTAACTTATTCAACCAGAATTTTTTTATTCTCGAGTTTATAAATGATTTCATAAGTCTGTAAACACGCAAAAAAAAATTCTGTTCTATTTTCATCCAGTTTCATCATCAGACAAAACTCAAATCCCCACTACACACAGCCAGCTCAACACCAAACATGCTCCCACATTCAAAGTAAATTTGTGGTTTTTAAAGCCTCAGTTAAAAGCAGATCGGGTGTGATGACGGTCCAAATCAACTATATAAATGTAGACATTTAAATATACCAAAGTATTATGAAAAACTGCCCACTTTATGTTCATATCTAGTAATTTTAAAACATTATTGAAACATTTTGACTTTTTAAAACATATCTCATTAAAGCAGATTCTGAAAAATGGCCCCAATAAATGTGACTTAAAGGCCCGCTTTGACCCATCATCACAACAAGCAAAACTAATTTCAGATATAATAATTGTATTTAATTCAACACCAAACTAGTTTGATTTCAAAAACTTTTATGTGAATATATATGTAAAAGGGGGGATTGTTATTATTATTGCTTCAGAAAGTATTTCACTTTGACAAAGGGATAAAAACATTTTGTTATGTAGTGCATAAATTTGTGTTTTGCTCCTTCTGAGAACATCTCTTTCCTCACCGTCAGGACGCTCCTTCTGGTGGCTGAACAGGGCGGTGCTGGGGGCAGGGTGATCATAAACAAAGTCTCTGGATATGTGTGCTCGGTTCAGTGGTCGGCTGAGCAGTCGCATCTTCCTGGGATAATTAATTTGTTGGTATCCACTCTCATCTGTTCCAGGAATGCTGAAGGCATCGCCTGTAAAACAACAAACCTAATAATGAATCATTTTGAATTCAAAAACAGCACTTTCAGTGCTGGTGGCTGCAGTATTTTGCTGAATTACCATTTTTGTACCCATGTGTAAATATGTAATAAACTTAAACTTCACGTCAAGAGTTCAAGTCAAGAGTTCACAAAGTATATCAAATCTATAAAGTTTCTTTTTAAGCTCATCAGTGTATAACTGTAGGTACACTGTGAGGGGATTGCTCACAGCTGAAAAACAGAGCAGCACTTTCCACTTTGGCTTTTGGGCCTCTTATCTTGTCAGTGAAACCTATTTTCGGTTGTCGAGGATCTCCTGGATGATGGCTCCTTTGTGGACGCTGATCCAGCGTCTGAAGTCCTGAAGGCTGAGAGAGGACAGTTTTCGTACCTCTGTGCATCGCAGCCATTGAGCAGCCAAGTTTTTACAACAAACAAACAAACAGTGCGAGCCCACTGATCACTGATTTGTGAAGTTAATGACTTTTCCTCTGTTATTGATTTTTACCTTACTTCTGTTGAGGTCATTATGAACATACAGTGTCTCTTACAAAAAATAAGAACAACAGTCAGTAAAATACATAATTTTTAAGTACATACGAAAATCTTGTTAACATGTTCACATTTTTATTAAGTATGAGCTCACCCTTTTTCTGGTATGGCCATAAACAAACACATAAAAGTCTAATAGTGTAAGATTTTTTTAAAAAAGTGCTTTAAATGTCATAAATAGTTGATATACGTACCACTTGTGTTAGAAAGAAAAACATCAGATGTAATATTAAATTGAATTTCAACATTCAAACAGGTAATAGGAACTCACTGTAGGTCGTTTAACATTGCATGATAAATGGCTCATGATGTGGCTCCTCTGTTCATTGCAGGACTGTCTTGTTTTTCAGTGTTGTTTTTGAGATGATCAAACTAAAGGATCCTCAGCAGGGGGGTGGTGGAGGTGTTTCATGGTTGATTCCCTCAGTCAGCGGTGGTTTGCACTGTTGCCTGACAGTAAGTAAGAAGGTTGACCTGCTGGTCATTTGGGACTTTTCTCTGTGGATTTTCCTTAGTGAGTGCAAATGTGAAAACTGTCCATCTCAATACATCCACCCTGTGACTGACCGCTGATATATCCAGGGTGTAATAGCTCAGATCCACTGTAGACCCCTCGGAAATCCTCTCTACAATAAGCAACTATAGCTGTTGTGGCATTAGATAGAGCAGAAGCTTAGAAGGTAAAAGCATTGTTGGTTTGATATCCAATTCTTCCTGTTGACGTTTTAAGGCAACACACTTAACTCCAGTGTGTTTACATTTTTCCAGTCCTGCAGGTCCAATCAGAGCCACTGTCATCATCCCACACCAGGCAACCAAAAGGCCTCAGCAGTCTAAAGATGCTGAGTCTTGATGTAGAAGGTGCTGACTCTGTGTATCTTTCCTCATCACTCGTACTTGTGAGGAAGCTGAGGTTGCGGGTGCAGACTCCCTGTAAGTTCTCTTCTGTGTTCTTGCTTACAGAAGAGCCGAGATTTGAAGCTGAATGTGGAGACTCCTCTGTGTTTTCCTCACAACTTCTCATTGCACTCACCTGCTCCATGTAGTCCTCTTCCCTTCTTCTCTTAATGGAGGTGCTGAGGCCTGAAGCTGATGGAGCAGTTTCTTCAACAACCAGGCGATATTCCCGCCAGGAGTCTTTTACAGGTAACTGCTGGATGAGAGGGCAATGAGGTCACGGGTCTTTATGCTCATCCATGGTGTCATACCCAGGGTCCTCCCTGACAGAGCTGACCCAGTCCTTTGAACCATCAGTGGGTTCATCTTCCTCATCACATTCCTCGTCTTGATGACCATCCTCCTCAAACTCATCATCATCATCACCATCAGGGAGGATGCTCTCACATCCATCTTCACTCTCAGCCGAGGCCTCGTTGTCCTCTTCATAATCGGATGAGATGATGACCGGAGGATTATCTTGATCGCTGTCAAGGATCCTGTAGCAAATGTAATGTAAAGCAGCCTGCCCTAAACTAACAAATAAAAAATGAAATATTGTGCAGGTCTGTGTCCATTATTTTGAACAGATGAAAGAAGAATGATTTTAGGCTGCAGTTATGTCACATAATGATAACCTATTCTATTTTTTTGCCTGGAAAAGAAAATTGTCTTTCTAAATGACACGTGTTTTATCAATTATTAAATGAGGCATCAATTAAAAAAAATGTATGCAAAGCTCTGAGGGTATGTCTAAAAGTTGTGGTGTCTGTGTCTGGAGGAGATGATGGGACACTGCTGCAGTCCCTTACAGATGAGTAAAATAATCACTCCATCAAAAATGAAATACCAAGGCTTACAAATATTATTTCATCTTTTTTTTTTAGGTCAAATTCAAGGTGTGTGTAAATTAAACCCGTCTTATGATGTCCTTGATTAAATGCAACAGTGTGGCACTATAACAACAAACAGTTATCTCCTTCGCTTACATTTAAAGGATCACAGGAAAAAAGGTAATATTTAGTTTAATACTAGAAAAAGGCATTTCCCATAGAAAATGCACTGTGAATGCCCCCTGCTGAATGACAGGAGCTGAAATGCCACGAAAGGCTTCAGAGCTTGAATCCGATTGGCCGAAAGAGTTAAAGCAGCTGAAAAAAATGCTGAAAATGTATTTGAAATGCAAAAAAGCTGAAATTGTCAAGAAAGGAATTAAGCTGCAGTCAATTTGCTGAAAGGGCATAAAAACAGCGTGAAATGGCATTTACACTGCAGCTTAAGAAAAAGCATAAAAGATATTGAAACGGGTGAAATGGGCCACCATGACTGAGGTGGCTGTGGCAGCTGATGACCTCTGGCCATTTCACCTGTTTAAACTGTGTCAAAAATAAAGTGCCACTGCTTTGTGCAACCAGTAGGGATGCTCATGAATGGCACCTAATCAGAAAAGCTCCAAAGTCTTGAGCTGAAGTTTGCTAAAGCATCCATGAATATGAACAGTTTTAAAGGGTCAATAATGACTTTAAGAAATATAAACACATTGAAACCTGACCCTAAACATGCAAAGAAAGAAACTGCACAAACTGCATTGTGGACAGAATAAATGTAATATTGTGGCAGCCAATGGGAGAAGCCACCAGAGTAAGGACTTGTGGGAATGTTTCTGCTGATGTTTGGGTGTTTTAGTTATGAGTGTTGATCATATATTCAGTGGTAATTTGTTGGTTTGACTGTGATTGTTGGTTTGTGATGTCAATGTGTTGTTATTGAGGGTGGCTGATGATGGGCCACCATGACTGAGGTGGCTATGGCAGCTGATGACCTCTGTCCATTTTGCCAGTTCAAGGTGTTGTGACAATACGCTGTTAAGGCTATAGCACAACCATGTTGAAAAGTAAAAGGACTGTTCTTCAACTGACCTGTGCTCAAGTATCAATGAACCAAAAAGATTTGAACTATCAAAAGTATGCTAAAAGTATGAAGTGCTTCAGAGCTTAAATTTGGTTGGCTGAAAGAGTTAAAGCAGCTGGAAATGTATTTGAAAGGCTAAAAAGCTGAAATTGTCAACAAATGGATTAAGTTGCAGTCAATTTGCTGAAAGGCCATAAAAAACAATGTGAAATGGCATCATCTGCATCAAAGACTAAAGACTTTGATCTTTTTAGCCTTTGATTTTTAAACATATAAGCAGGCAAGAGAAACCAAAGAGATTCATTTTCAGCCTTGGAGTCGGTTTGTTCGCAACTTTGGACCCACGCTGTTGAAAAAGTTTACATCTGTCAGAGGTGAGACACACATTGTTTGAAAGAAGAGGAACAGCTTTACGTTTTGAGGGTAAAATGATGGCTGTAGAGTTCAAACTGTGGACATGGCGTCAGTTTAAAGATAACATTTTCAGAATAATAATTTAGATTCCCCCATTCTGACAGTTGGAGCTCTCACTCTAACCGCCAAGATTCCATCCAATACACACCCATTATAAAGTCTGAAACGGGTGGGAAAAAGCATGAAACTTAACCTGGAACTGAAGAAAAACCACAAAAGACATTGAAATAATAAATTCAAGCTCAATAGTTCAAAGTCTTGGCATCGTTTTAAAGTTTGAATGGTGTCTGTAGCTAAAAGTATGTGGAAGTAGTTAGAACAGAAAGAGGAGGTTGAATGAGGATTTCAACAGTATCTGAACCATCATTCAATGTCATGTGACCACCTCATTTGCATATGGAATGTTGACCAGAACTCTCCTTGGATACAAGTGATGTCATCTGCATCAAAGACTAAAGACTTTGATCTTTTTAGCCTTTGATCTTTAAACATATAAGCAGGCAAGAGAAACCAAAGAGATTCATTTTCAGCCTTGGAGTCGGTTTGTT
>JAMQGT020012004.1:0-72500 GCA_024447675.2 Pterophyllum scalare
GAAACACAGAAATTAGACTTGAATTGCCATAAAGCAGATATAAATTTTGTTTGTTTTTATTTTCTGTCCTGTATATAATGTTATAGTGGTGGATGCCCAAATTAAATGTGGCCAAGGATTCAAAGCGTGAGGTCACATATGTGTAATGTGTAAGACTGCTCAAAACGCCCAGTTTCAGGCCATATTTTATTAATTTTTTTCTGCTTTTGGATCTCCAGGATGTCACTGAGAGCAGATACCACAAACATGGGCTGCAGCTCACCCGCCTGCTGTTTAAATCTTCTGTTTGCGGGGAACAGCAAATCAGAAAGAAACTGCCGGAAATGAAACGAATCAAAACTGAGGCGCTGCATCCAGGCCCAGTATAAGAAAAATGAGGGTTATTTTGAAATGTGAATCATGCAAAGCAGCTCTAGTAGAGCCAACGAATTAAAATATGGAGAGGGTAATGAGTATAATAGGTCTAGTTTAAATATACTACTAGTTTAATAAAATATACTAATGCTGGGGCGAGAAGGAAGTTAAAAACCAGTAATGACAGTGTATCAGGTTGCCAGATTGTGGAAGATCCTCCTCCTACAGTTGAAGATATATACATGATATAACCATATATTAACTCATTATACATAGTAGTGATCTCCGGTGTGAACTGCAAACAACCTAACAGTGTCCCGCATGCGCAGTAGAGACGTCACACGTATCAAGCGTGCTCAGCGTTTGCGGAAGTAAACATGGATCAGGACGTAGAATAGTGACGTTTGTCGAGTGTCAAAGACGTACAGGTCGGATGAACGCGAACTGGCCGTACAGACAGGTCACATTTGAAAAGATTATCTACGAATCGGATATAGGACCACTTATCCAAGTGGCCTGGGTCACATTTGTAAAAATCGGATCTGTGTCGTTCGAGACTGTCACGAAAAGGTCAGATACAGGTCGCATAAAGGAAAAAAAATCGGATTTGGGTCACTTCAGGCTGCAGTGTGAAACACAATCATTCTGGATTAAATACCATCCTGCGTGACAATCAACCAAGACCTGTGCTGAGGTAATTAACCCCTGAAGGCAAAAAGGCCCACAGCTATCAGAGCAGTTACACTAAAACTCAACAATGTTTTTTTTTAAAAAAGTTAATACAAACAGTCTGAAAAAAGGCAAAAAATAAAATAAAATCATATATTAATACAAATTAGCAATATTATTAAAGGGGATTTCAAAGTCATCCCTCTTTAGGAGAACTTTTGTTGAACTTCCTTCCTCTGTCCCTGGAAGAGCACCTGCTTTGCACAGTAAGTTGTTTCAAAGCTATTTCCCACCCAAAGCAACTCTTCTTTGGAAAAAACAAAACCCTGGGAAACTTTCCTTGTGCGAAATGTTGCCACTGGGATAACTTATAAAATGGATATTTTTGTGGATGTTACAAACAGGATGTATGTGTTTGAAGCACTTTTCAAACTGTAACACCTCTTTCATAGTTTCTATGTTGGAAGTACAACAGGGAGATTGAAAGAAAGGCTTGCTGAGCATAAAACATAAAACAGGGTGATTAAAACACCCTCTAAGTAGCCCATTAATGGAGATTAATCATATTTAAGATGGAAGCATTAATTAGTGGTTTGACTTCTCTGAGCAGTGTCTAGTAGGAATGGGGTCAAATAGACACACTGACCGTTTGGAGGAAGTAACTATTGAAGTGAACTCACAAAGCTCAATCAGAGAGAGTAAGTACAGTATGTTGCCAAAAATATTTGCTCGATGTCTGCTTTATACGCACTAACTTAAGTGACGTCCTGTTCTTAATCCACAGGGTTTAATATGTCAACCCACCTCTAATTCATCCCAAAGGTGTTCTGTTGGGTTACAATCAGGACTCTGTGCAGGCTAGTCAAGTTCTTCCACACAAAACTGGCTCATCCAAGTCTTTATGGAGCTGCTCTGTGAACTGGTGTGCAGTCATGTTGGAGCAGGAAGGGGCCATCCCTAAACTGTTCCCACAAAGTTGGGAGCATCAAATTGTCTAAAATGTCTTGATATTAAGGGTTTGTTTCACTGGAACTAAGGGGCCGAGCCCACCTCCTGAAAAACACACCCTAATCCCCCCAACCAAACTTTACACTTGGCACAATGCAGTCAGACAGGTACTGTTCCCCTGGCGACCACCAAACCCAGACTCATCCATCGGATCGTCAGACACTTAAAGACGAGCAAACTTGGAGTAGACGAGATTTTTCCATGCTCGTTTGTAAGGCGTTAGTTATGTAATAAATATTATCTCTGTGGAGTCTTATCACAAACTGGGCCCTGTTTAAAGGGCTGCAGCGTGATATTCATTACCTGAAGCACATTTTCCTGTGTGTGTGTGTGTTCTGGTTGGGACTGCTGCTGGCACTGACGAACCCCTGACTAATCATTCACATGTGGCTTGTGCCCAGATCGGCCACTACCACCGTGAGTCGGAGTGACCGTGGTGTGACTGGGTGGTGTGATTCAGTCACCTCAGTTCCTGTGAGCAGGGTAACAGACTGTCAGACGTGTGACCTTTCCTCTATATTTACTTAGAAAACCGTGTTCCCAGCCTTTAATGTCACTGAGGATGGCAAAAGAGGACTCTGTTAATGACACTTAAATATTTTTATTATTGTTACATTTTTTTGTTATTATTTCACGAGAATGAGAGTGGTGCAGTATTCAGCACTGTTTCCTCACAGCAAGAAGGTCCTGGGTTCGAATCCACCATCTGGCCTCTGTGTGGAGTCTGCGTGGGTTCTTCTACTCTGGCTTCCTTCCACAGTCCACAGACATGCAGTTATTGACGCTGGATTAATTGGTCATTCTAACTTGCCTGTATGAGGGTGAGTCTGTTAGTCCTGAGACAGACTGATGACCTGTCCATAGTGTACTCTGCCTCTTGCCCTCTGGCAGCTAGGATGGGCTCCAGCCCCTTTGCGACCCTGAATTGCATATGCGCAAGAATATGACTGTACAGAGGTCAAAATATAATCTCATAAACCTGAGATCTTATCTAGTTTTATGATTTTTCTCTGACTAACCTCATCCTGCATGTTTGATAATAACCGCCATCACACTGAAAAGATCTCGATAACACCCCAACCCACTCAAGCTTTGCTGCTTAACTCATAATCCTGTAACTGGGTGTTACCAGTGCCTACAGTTGTTAGGAGCTCTAACCGAAATAAACAGTTTCCTGCAGACCTGAAACCCGACGCGCTGGTTGCACGCTGGGTTTCAGTTCTTTTAACCATGGCGAGTCAAAGCCTTAGGTCAGTTTTCTTTGTACAGCTTTATCTGGTCGATACAACCTCTGCTGGAGTTGTGCAAGTCTCGTGAGCGCAGGGTACACTTTAACCTTATCGTAGTGCCCTGTGGTCTGATATTTCACCCCAGGGGGCAACAGCTGTGTACCTGCGTTGAGCAAAGGTTGATCCAAGTTTGTCCTGCACCTGACTGCAGCTTTTAAGTTGATGCCACTCGGGCCTGTCAGCAGAGAAGGTAGGATGTCATTAACAAGAGTATTTCCATTCTTATGCTTCTTGATTGTGTTAAATAAGAAAAGGATAAACTGCTGCGGAGACTGTAGGATGCTCATAAAAATATCTTTGCTCATAGAAATTCTGTTAACTGACTTTTTAACTGCTTTTTTTCCCCTTGTATTTTCTCACTGCAATATTAATCAGCTTCTGGGGATGTAGAGTAAATATGCCAAATCAAACATGGCCATAGCGCATTAGATGTGAGCAGACTCGTCCACGTCTATTGCTTGTTTGACAGAAGGAACCTGTAACAATCTTCTCCTTCTCAGACTTACTGTCACTGCTGTGGATTTGCGGTTTCCCCCCCCAATGCATTTTCAGAAACTGTGGCCTTTCTGGGTAATGTGACAACCAAGTCGCTAATGAGGCTGAAATGTACTTTTTTTGGCACCACAGGACACTTAAATAAGTATTTACATAATCTGGAGCAGAGTTTCTGTTCCTGTTACTTCATATTGCCAAAGTCTAGTTTTGTAATTCATATGAACTTTGGTTCAGAGAAATCTTGTCCAGGGTAATCTTGAAATTTTGAGGTCAGTCTGGGAGCCTGCTGTCTTGACAGATTTTAATCTTTATTACAAAGTCAGCTTTATATTTATCAGTGAATGTTGCACCAGTATCTGCATCTGTTTCTGCTGTTGCTGAATATATACACTGATCAGGTATGGCATTATGAGCACCTGCCTAAGACTGTGTTGGTCCCCCTTTTGATGCCACAACAGCCCCGACCCATTAAGGCATGGACTCCTCTAGACCCCTTGAAGGTGTGCTGTGGTATCTGCACCAAGATGCTGGCAACAAATCCTTGAAGTCCTCTAAGTTGCGAGGTGGAGGCCTCCATAGGTTGGACTTGTTTGTCCAGCACATCCACAGATGCTCGATTGGATTGAGATCTGGAGGCCAAATCAACACCTCAGACTTGTTGTTGTGCTCTTCAAACCCTTCCTGAACTACCTTTGCTTTGTGGCGGGGTGTGTTATCTGTAATCAGAAACAGGATGATGGATACTACATCATGTACTCCAATCAGTCGTAGCATTGTGACCAGCTGCCTAATATTATGTCAGTCCCCCTTTTGCTGCCAAAACAGCCCTGACCCATCGAGGCATGGGCTCCACTAGACCCCTGGTTCACCACTGTTCCTTTCTTGGACCACTTTTGATGTACTGACCACTGCAAACTAGTAACACCCCACGAGCTGCAGTGTTGGAGATGCCCAAAGTCATCTAGCCATCACAATTTGGCCCTTGTAAAACACTCAAATCCTCACGCTTGCTCATGTTTCCTGTTTCTAACGCATCGACTTTGATGTCAAAATGTTCTTACTCCCTAAAGTATCCCACCCACTAACAGGTGACATGATGAAGATAATCAGTGTGAATCACTTTACCAGTCAGTGGTCATAATGTTATGCCTTATCAGCGTACAGCAGAGGGCATTAATTCACTATGTGCAGCACAGACACATGAAAAGTGAGTTTATTTCAAGTCTGACATGATTGTTGTTCGGTGTGTGAACTAGTGATGGCAGCATTTCCATGATTATCTGGGTGAAAGGTGCTCCGGGTCCGAGGCAAAGTATAAATAGTGTACGTGGATTTAGCAAAGCTTCATGGCGCAATATTCAGTTTCAACACGCGTTGCTGCTGCGTGTGTAGCAGCACATGCGGTCATTGGCTCTGACCTGTTGCGGTGGCTTTGGTGAATGTCTGTCTGCATATAAATGAACAGAAGGGTACCGTTTCATCATGATATCTGCTTGGAGAGTCCTCTGTGGAGGACTTCTGAAGGGTTTGAATGCAAATTTAATTTTACCATTTTTTGTTTCCAGCAAATACAAGCTCAGAATTCATGAACAGCAATAACCCTGCAGCCATGGACACTGAAAGGTATGTAAAATAGGAGGAGTGGGAAAATTTATTTTCATGATTTAATCCTCATAACATAATTCATTTTCAAACTATCTAAAAATAAGTTGGTTTTTTTTCCCCTTAATGGCTATCATTTCTCATTCATGTCATCTCAATGGCTGCTCCAGCTTCCCCGCTCAAAGGGCACAGACTGAGTCAGATGTCGCAGATTTAAAGACCCGCTCCTCTGTAAACCTCAATGGGAAGCCCTCCACAGATGACTTCAGTGCAACGCTGGCTTCAGACAGCCGGGAGACCCATCATTCCACTACCACTGAGCCACTGGACGAGCCTCCCAGATCACCTGAGCAGGAGGGAGCTGCCGAAGGACCTTCCACAGGTAAGGGTCTGTAGGAGGGAGACCTGAGAGAATGTGTCAACGGAAAAAAATCTGACCGAAACACTTCTTCTGTTCATGAGTGCAGACCAGAGATTTTCAGGCAAGAAACTGGGGGCGGGTGCTGTTGCGCAAAACCATTTTCAAACTGTAAAAAAGGGGTTGCGAAAAAACTAAACATGTAGCACACGGCTACATGAACAGTAGCTTGCAAGACACTTGTGCCTTAAATCAGCAGAGTTGTTACAAAGCTATGTAAATATAAAAAATCCAAAAGAGAAACATGTGTGCATCAGTTATCAGAAATTTGTGAGCCCCATGAAAATGCAGTACCAAACTTTTCACTGGTACTGTAGGGCGTTTAAAGCAAATTTGGAAATTAGATTTTAACCCTAGAACACGAACATTGGGTGATCTTTCACCCACATCATAGTGTTACAAAATTTGCTTGTTGGTGTTCTACGGTGAAATGAAGTGAAATGAAATGCTTCATATTGAAGAACAAACTGTTCCTTATTTTTAATGAGCTGTAGGGAACAAAGCTCTCGGGCATAGCTGATGAACACGTTTGAGGAGTTTTATAAGAGGATGCCAGCATGATAAAACTAAGTCTGTAAAAGTGGAGAAACAAGAAAACAAATGCCATTCATTCAAGACAGTAAGGTGGATGGAAAAGGAGGTTTCGGGACATATGAAAACAGAAGTAGAGTAACACTAAACCTGCAGAAAAGTTGAATCCACAGATTTCTGTAAAGCTGCTAAATTTCTGAGGAATGCCTAAAAATACAGAATTATTGACACATCGAGTGCTAAAGGTCATTATTAACACTGCATGTGAACTGCTGTGCATTTTCATTGAAAATTTCACAGCTCTTCTTTTGGAGAACCCGACTGTGTGACTGAAGTCATTTTTAATATAAAATCCCATGACTTCCTCTTAGAGAACCTGTTTGATAGGTGCTTTAATTCCACAGCTTCCTGTGTTGGCTCAGATAACAGCAGAGCCTTTGCTGTTCACCTCGCATTATGTGTCACTCAGCCACGGTGATAGCACAGAGGCGTATGCAGTCCTCAGACACATCTGACCTGCTGTGTCTTCTGAGTTTGATTTGTGATCCATGGCTGGTAAGTGCAGTTGCCCTTGTTTTCCCAATACAGAAGAGCCCAAGGCAGTTCCCCTGTCGACAGACCCATTTGGCAACAACTCTAGCCCCAGCTGGCCAGCTATGGAGCAGCAGCAGAGACGTGGCAGTGAGGCTGAGGATGGAGGGATCCGGCCCGGGCTCGGAGACTCCCATCACCATCCATCAGATGTTCCTGGAGACGGTTGAGAACTATGGGGAACATCCAGCTTTGGTTTCAAAGAAAGATGGCCAGTGGCTGACTCTGACCTGGAGGCAATACTACGAGCAGTGTCGTGCAGCTGCTAAAAGTTTTCTCAAGGTTTGTTTCTTTTTTTTCCTTTTTTTTTCTGCTAATTGTCCTGCACAGGTTACACAAACTATACTACAGTGTGCTTGAAATATAATGCAGAGGGAATATTTTGGCAGTGGTACATCTTCAGTATTGTAGCTCTTTGAATTAAATATTAAGTGCTTGGAATTTAAGGATGTTTGCATCTGTTATTGGTTAATAGAATAATTTTAGCTTTTTTATATATACTGCATCTGCCAGGTCATTTTAAATCAGCAAACAGTCAGCAAAAGCTTGGTGTCACTCGCACTTTGAAGTCATCCAGTGTGTTAGAATTAGAAACAAAGTAACCAAGTAAATGTTAGAATTATGATCTACATGAACATTTTTTAAATTAATGTTAATATAATATGTTGTAAATGGTACTACTTACTTTGCTCTTCTCGGTGTGAGAATGGTGTTGGACACTAACATCTTATGTTACATCTCCTGTTTAAGAGCCATGTTTGTGTCCCAGGAGTAGGATGGTTATTGAAACAAGATGCAGGTCAGAGGTAACAGAGGGACGCTCCTGCTCCACCGTCATTAAAGTTACATCTTCTTTGAAAACATCTTGTCCTTTGTTTTTTCAGCTGGGGCTGGAGCAGTAACCATGGCGTAGGGATTCTGGGATTCAACTCCCGTGAGTGGTTCATCTCAGACATCGGCTGCATCTTTGCAGGGTGAGCTTGCTTATGTAGGGAACTGATGCTGATAACATTTTTAAATGGACATTAGTCTACTGACATGCACAGTTATTTCTCTTATCTCAGCTTCTCTCTGTGTCTTCACCCACATGATGCTCAAACATTACATGGGTGTCATTTTTCTTCTGGGATAAAATCTTTTGAATTCAGCTACCTTACATTTATAACTGTTAATGCAGCCTATTTCAGCATGAAAACTCTTAGTTATATTTTTGGGGCTCCTCTCCTTTAATTTATAGGAACCGTCTAGATCAAGAGGTGGCGCAGTGGTGTGGTTGGCACAGTTGCCACACTGCAAGAAATTTCTCTCTGCGTACTCGGATTTCTTCCCACAGTCCAAAGACATGCACGGGGTTAGGTTAATTGGTGATTCTAAATTGGCCATAGGCATGAATGTGAGTGAGTGGTTGTCTCTGTGTTGGCCCTATGTCCAATGTGTACCCCATGCTTGCCCTATGCCAGCTGATAATGACCCTGAAAATAAGCAGAAGAAAATGGATGGATGTTTAGATCAAGGAGAGAGAGGCAGACTGGCACACTGGAAAGAGTCTGGGGTGAAACTGTAACCCAAGTCTCTGCAGTAAGAACTTAAGTATGTTGGACTTGGTCTACTAGAAGTCTCAGTTAGTGTTTCCTGGTTAAACTTAAAAAACATACCAACTTGGGCAAAAAAAAATATTCTGCAGTTATCCAGTTCATGTCAAACTACAGGTAAACTGGCAAAAACCGACACTCATTCAAGGAAACGTGTAGCTCAAACATCTGTTTGTGTCTCAGGGGACTGGCAGTTGGGATTTACACGACGAACTCGCCAGAGGCCTGTCAGTATGTGGCTGCAAACTGTGAGGCCAACATCCTGGTTGTGGAGGACCAGAAACAGCTCGACAAAATCCTGCAGGTCAGGAGCTTCATTTTGATTCAGCACGAGCACTTAATGCCATTGTAGTTAGCATATACAGTAGTTACAGATCGCTGATCAAGCTCAGCATTATGACCACCAACCTGTTGGTCCACTAACAGGTGCCATGATGATGAGAATCTGTGTTATCAACTTCACCGATCAGTGGTCATGTTTTTTTAAATGTCTGTAGTCTCTAAATTAATTGTAAAGAGAGAAAAGGTTTTTTCCTCACGTTTGTTTTTTTTATTTGTTTTACAGGTTAAAGATCATCTACCTCACCTCAAAGCCATTGTTCAGTACAAGGGCGAGCCACAGCAAAAAGTGCCATTTCTTTATTCAGTAAGTTCACATAGCAAACATATTTATTCAGACATCTGATCATATATTGTACATAATGCCTACAGTTCCATTGCTGATGTTTTAATGCATAATTATTGCATTTTATTTGTGGTAAAAGAATATGATTTAGATGTGCCGTTTTGATTCAATCTCTTTATTTCTGCAGTGGGAAGAGTTCATGAAACTGGGAGAGGATGTGCCCAATGAGCAGCTGAATGCTGTGATTGACAGTCTTCGGGCCAATGAGTGCTGCACCCTCATCTATACCTCTGGAACCACTGGCAACCCTAAAGGAGTCATGTTGAGCCATGACAATGTGAGTAACCTTGACGAGCGATTTTGCTCAGCTTCTAAAAGGTATTGCCTTTGAAATTTTTTTTCTCCTAATCAAATGATTTGCTGAAAAGTGTTTGAATATCTTTTTTTTTTTTTTAAAGGCCTAGATGACGTCATCTTCTGTCTTATATGATCAAAAGTCAGACACCACAAATTTCATATAGCAGCTGGAAACAAAGAATATCTGACACTTTTACCTCTTCCAATGAGTTTGTGATTCGCTCAGTTTGTTAGCAGGATTACTCAGTCATGGATGGGTTTGCATCAACATTTTACCTAAAGTGGCGCTTAAGCCAAGTTAAAAGTGATTAACTTTCAGAGTAGCTCTGGATCCAGTATAGTTTTAAAGGCTTTTTATACCATGGCAAAATGAGGCAAAACTTTGCATTTGACATTCTATATTCACAAAAACATACCAAAGTGAAATAAAACAGATTCAGAGGTAGTCTCGGACTGCCTGGTGACTCTTCTCCCACTTTTAAATGTGCAGATAATGTGGACGGCCCGTATGGGATGTGCCATGTTAAAAGCGAAAGGTGGTGAGGAGGTCCTGGTCAGCTACCTGCCGCTCAGCCACGTTGCAGCCCAGATGGTTGATGTTTGGGTCTGCATGAGTTTTGCTGGGACCACCTACTTTGCAGAGCCAGATGCCCTCAAAGTAAGCACGACTATATTTAATAAACAAGGAAACATTATGAATAAATATAATAATGAATATATTCGACTGTAATCACCATTCATTTTTCCAGGGCTCTTTAATAAACACACTGAAAGAAGTTCGTCCAACTTGTTTCCTGGGAGTTCCTCGTGTGTGGGAGAAGATCGAGGAGAAGATGAAAGCTGCAGGAGCCAAGGCGTCCCCAGTGAAGAAGAGAATGGCCGACTGGGCCAAATCCATTGGTCTGCAGTACAGCTACAGTGTCATGAATGGGTGAGAATGTGGTAGGGCTTGTTTTAGGCCACACGTTTATACAGTTTAACTTTCCCAGGCCATCATGTTCTAATATTTCCAACATACAAAAAGATGTATTTATGTGACTGTTACAGTCAGCTGTGGGTGATAAGAATGCCATCAGTTCTGCGCACGTTTTATTTGTTAAGATTTGTTTGTCGTAATAAGAGTGTGCTTTTTAGTCCCTGTGATGTGAAGGGGAGTCACATTGAACAGAGATTAATGATGACATTAAAGTCTCACACACACGTCACACTGAGACACCAACTGTATTGAAACTATATATTTACATATTACATACTAACCCAATTTTGATAGCTGTCATTTACGCTTTAGTGGATTGGCCTTTCTGAAGGCAGTAACTTTTTACATAACCCGGACAAGCCCCCAAATATTATGACTGGACTACTTACAGAATACTTGGAGAGAAAAACATTAGGAATGCTGGAAGAAAATGAAGTGATCAGAAGAAAAAAATATAAAATAAATAAAGCAAGAGACACTGAAAAGATAATCTGTGCATTTGCCAAAGTTATCAGTGCCGGAGAGATTAAAAACAAGTCCCAAACCAGGGCTGCAGAATAGCCTGAGCCTAATCATTTTATTAGTTTTCAGTAGTTGTCTTCCTGGAGTAGAGGACCAAATGACAAAACTTTATTTCCATCTTTACCATGCTGATAACATGGCTGAAAATTGTTTGATATTGGGCACAGTCCATAATGCCAAAAACCTCAATTTGGATAAATGTTGTTTTGGATTACAGGGAGAATTGTGTGCCATGGGGCTTCATGCTGGCAAACAATCTGGTCTTCAAGAAAGTGCGTGCTGCTCTGGGCTTGGACCGCTGCAAGTTATGCTGCACTGGAGCTGCGCCCATCACCAAAGACACTCTGGATTACTTCATGAGCCTGAACATCCCTGTGAAGGAGCTGTATGGTATGAGTGAAAGCTCTGGCCCCCACACTGTCTCCATGGATGAATACCGCATCACAAGGTAGGCAGCAAAGTTACTGTTGCACTGTGGGTAATGCAGGTTAAAAACAATATTGTGGGTAAGGTGACAGATAGTTTTAATTTATCAAGCACACCTGATGCATTATATCCTACATTAACTTGGGTTTTGGCAGCTTGTTTATAATCTTAATATAATAATAAATCTTGTTGCCTGTCTATTTCAATCACAGCAGCGCACATTTCTTTGGAAACACTTTTCAGTACATCTGAAGTGCAATATTAACTGCTTCTAGATTTAATTTTATTTCCACTGACTCTTGGGGGGAGGGTTCTGTTGTTCAGAAGGGGAAGTTTCTCAGCACAGTGATGTTGCTCAACATAATAAAGGGGGAAAAATGCTCTAAAATCAAAAGGCTGAAATATAATTGTACATAAAACATGAAGAGATGCAGAAAAGTGGAGACATCTGGCCACATGTAAAACTGTAAAAACATTGATTAAAAATGCTAAACAACCAGCAGCGTTTAGGGTTTTTTGATTTGCTCCAGCTTTGTCTTACTGGACTCTTTGACTGTGTGGCTTGTGGTGGTCTTTTCTTTTTTTCTTTTTCTTTTTTTAAAGGGGGGTGTCATGCACTATATTTGGTTAGTTTATTTGTTATGAAATTTGATAATGATGATCTTGAGATTCTGGCAGTATTAAGTGCCATTTCAAATATCTCTGCAGTGATGCACAGTTTCCTCTTTTTCATAAGGCAGCCACGGCTCTTTGTAAATTCTTACCCCCATCTAATATGTTAAAAAAGTGATTCCTTTTGCAGTAAAGGCTCCAAAATCAGAGACATACACAATATTAAGATGTTTGTCCAAACATTTCATTTACAGCACCTCTCTTGTTAAGCTTGGTACTCTAAGAGTCCCATAACAGGAAGTCCTAGAGCCATGAGTTATACTAATACAAAAAAGAAATGACTGACTTTATCTTGTGCATCTTTTTCTAAAACCTTAAATAAGTTCCTACAAGAACTCTCAGATCCTCCATCCTCTGGATTTTAGAAGTGAAACTCCCTTGGAGGTTTGAAACAGAAATTAAAAATTAACCTTTCTAATCTGGTTCATTTGGGTTAAACTAATATTAGTTCCACTTAATTTTAGCTTTTACTGATTTTTACTTTTGCTTTATCAGCTGCAAGCAGACCTTAAATCACTTTTAGCAGAAGAACCACCTGTTTCAATGATCATTAAAAGATTTATGTGCCAAACTTCACTTTTACTGCAGATTTTGGTCAAATCACTTTTGGATTTGTCTTTCTAGCTGCGGAAAAGAGCTGCTAGGCTGCAAGACAAAGCTGGTGAATACAGACGAGAACGGGAATGGAGAGATCTGCTTCTGGGTCGTAACGTCTTTATGGGCTACCTGAACATGCCCGACAAAACAGCAGAGGCTTTGGATGAGGACGGCTGGCTGCGCACTGGAGACCTGGGAAGACACGATGAACAAGGCTTTCTGTATATCACAGGAAGGATCAAGGGTGAGCCGAGGCCGAGTTTAGGAGAAAATGCACCAAAAAGAATTTGAGAGGTGTCATTTATTACCAAAACTAATCAGCTTTTCAATATGAAAATGGATGTGAGCATTCTGGACTTAGGAAATTTTGGGAGGATGCACCAACATCTTAGATGAGTATCATTATTGGCCAGATGCTGGCCATGTTGACTCCCACTGACCTGTTTATAAGTAAGCTTAGACCAGCTCTCTAAAAGTTGAACTAGTCTTCAACCTTTTTAGATGTGACACCTCCCCTCAAAATCCAAATAAGGACAAAAAGTGACTTTGAACACGACATAGTGGTTGGCGCCAGATGGCTTTGGCCGCCATGATGCTCTCAGCGCAGTTTTTGTGCTGATGTTGATGCCAGAGGAGTTTTGGAACCCTGCGCTTATTGAGTCAGCAGAGTCTTGGTAATGTTTACGCACGTGAGTGCTCAGTAACTCTGCTCTGCAACTTTATGCGATCTGCCACTTCTTGGCAGAGTTGCTGTGGTTCCTAAAAACTTCCAGGTTGCAATAAGGCCGCTTAAAGCTGATCGTGGAATATCTAGGAAGGAAGACATTTTCACAAACTGAGTTGTTGAAATGGTGGCAAAGATTACAGTATTGTCTTTTAGAACAACCTGTCCGTTGTAAAGGCAGACTGCATGGCTGGGTGCCTGATTTTTATACACCTGTGGCAAAGGACTAAAAGCACCTGAACTCAGAGATTAAAGGCTGTGGCCCAGAAGTCTGTCAATATAATATAATAATGCATTACTGTCTTGTCTCTAGCGTCTATTTATTTTCTCTTTACTGTTTTTGGTGCAATCGTTTTGGAATGCTTTGTGGCAGATAGGTCTTTCTTAGACACTCATACATATTTAAAGATTTTATGCCATTAAATGCCAGTTTACTCAAGCTAATCCTGATCTGGACTTTTAAAGTGAGATCAATCTACATCCAGATTCACCAGCTTAATAACAGGTGACACATTTTGTCTTTCCTGCACAGAGCTCATCATCACTGCTGGTGGTGAGAACATCCCTCCTGTGCCCATCGAGGATGCGGTGAAGTCTGAGGTGCCCATCATCAGCAACGCCATGCTGATTGGAGACAAGCGCAAGTTCCTCTCCATGCTGCTCACGCTTAAAGTAACTGATTCTGTATTCTTGGAGGTATCTGCAGCTGCTGAATAAACACGATCATCAACCACCTCCGCTTCTTTTTCTGCAGTGTGTCACGGATGATAACGGCGAGTCCACAGATGAGCTGAGCCCAGAGACTTTGGAATTTTGCCAGCAACATGGCATCAGAGCAACCAAGGCGTCAGAGATTGTAGCCAATAAGGAGCCGGCTATTTACAGTGCCATTCAGGCAGGCATTGAGCGTGTCAACGCACGGTCAACATCCAAAGCTCAGAAGGTCCAGAAGTGGGTCGTACTGGAGCGAGACTTCTCAGTCACTGGAGGAGAACTGGGTCAGCTATCCCAAATTTATTTTGCTTTCTGTTTCTGGTATCTGGAGCAAAGGTTATCATGTAGTACTGTCATTAAGGAAGAGAATTATTCACTGCTCCTTTAAAAAAAAACCAAAAAACTCAAAAAATTTCTTACCTGCTGTTAACTTTTAATTGAGGTCAGCGTTCCTGTCTAACAGCGATTTTAATCTCTCCAACATTGAAATGTTGCTATCGTGTGGCTGCAGCTCAGCAGAAAGTGAAACTCTACCATGAGATCAAAATAACACCTTTGTTTGTGTTTTGTAGGACCCACCATGAAACTCAGGAGGCCCATTGTTGTGAAGATGTACCAGGAGACAATAGATGAAATGTACACAGTGGCTGCAGAAAAATAGTAGACTGCACAGGAATCAGAGGTGGTCATGGGAAATCAGATGTCTGGACATGCATGCAGTTTCACAGCAACTTTACTTTTTGTTTAAAAAAAAAAAAAGAAAGAAAAGAAAAGAAATGACAAACAATTGCCAAAATGTTTCCATATGACACAAACACACCACATGTGGTGTGACGGTCATTGGATGAATCCTATTCCCACTGTGGACTGGAAGGATGCTGATCATAAGATATGCATTTTATATCTGAAACAGCTGTATGTATTTAAAAAAAAAAGAGAAAAAAAGTACAGCATTGACAATTTACTGTCCCACCTTGCAAAAGACTGGAGGTTATATTATCACTTTTTTCCTAATGTGAGAAAATCAGTCATCTGAATTTATCCAGTCACAAATTGTGCAGATTGTAAATTATACATTTGTGCTTCTCCATGTACAGTTTGACAGTTCAATATTTATTTTGATATTCCATGACTGGCAATTAAGTGACCAAAGTGAAATAAAAGAAATGTACTTTTTGTATCCTAGGCTATATAAAATGTATATGGCCTATAATTGCATTAAAATATGATGCAGCAAATCGTGACTATCCTTTATCATAACCAACATGTTTTTTTTCTTTTCTTTTTTGTTTTTGCAAGTCAACCCCCCCCCCCCACACACACACACACACAAAAAAAAGAAAAAAAATTAGGTTGCATGTAAACATGGGCAAACTGGCAAACAAAAATTAAAAGGTACCTAATCATGATTTATGAAGGTTAAAGTTCAAGGATGCAGAGACACATTTTTGGGAGACTTCTCATTTACTCAAGATGCATATTTACATTTTTTTTTTAAACCATATTTTATTCAATAACTCACTTATTTTGAAGTCGGCAGTAGCTCAAGGAGCCAGAACTGGCACATAAAATACAGAAGAAAATTGCACTGTTCAGCACTACATTTCATTTTCATTAATGCAGCTGCAGTTCATAACAGTAGCCTCATGCCACTTTATATTTTAAGTTAAAGACCCTACAATATTAGAGCCCCCCCCCCCCAAAAACCAAACAAACAAAAAAATCCCAAAAACCAAATCAGCCAATCCCCCATGAGCATCACTTCGCAACAGTGGGAAGAATGAACTCCCACAGTACCGTGTTCATAGAGGTGCAGGCATCTGCTGTGACAAAAAGAGAGCACAGAGAAAACACTGTAGGACGGGGGTATTCAACTCCAGGCCTCGAGGTCTGGAGTTGAATACCCCTGCTACAGGAGAAAGAAGATGAAAGTGAGGTGAGTGGAGAAGTCCTCCATGAGCCCGAGCCTTTAACATCATAACTAAGAGATGGTTCGGGGTCACCTGATCCAGCCCCGAATAAGCTTGATCAACAAGTAGCGAGGGTGTCTGTCTCAAATCCAAACTAAGAGCTGGTTTCACAGGAGAGGAGCCTGAAGGCTGAAGGTTCTGCCTCTCATTCTACTTTGAACCACAAAAAACCTGCAGTCTGAGAGTGAAGTTCTCCATTGGGAAGCTATGAGGCCTTTAAAATATAATGGGGGGTCTGATTATTCAAGACTGTGTGTGTGAGGAGAGGAATTAACAGGAAGCCAATATGGGAGAAACATTTCTTTCTAGTACTTGCTAGTGCACTAGCTGATGTATTTTGTGAAGCTGTCGGTTTAGCACTGCACCCATGACTTGCTGCCTTTCCCAGCACTTGCAAAAAAAAAAAAAAAAAAACCCTTCTTAGACATGAATGAAGAAAGCTTCCCAGGCTTCAGTTGAAGCCTAAAAATGGCAACAGCCTAATTACCAAAAAGATCCAGCAAGACAGGATTTTCAAGTACACGAGTAGCGAGAAACAACTGTGTATAATTGCAGGCAACAAAGCCAGAGGTGACATGTAAAAGCAAACACAGAAAAATCATGAGCTACTGGGCCTAAATTCATGTGCAGCACTGGCCTCGTAGGTCACAAACAATTGATTTTTATCTCTGATGTGAACCTTTAAGTAACTTCAGAGATATAAATAAATCCTGCTGATTTCTTTGGTGTATCTTCTGTACAGCAGGGGTTTCTTCAGTACAAACTTTCCACTTATGGACAAATCCGATTCCATTCTTGGATAAACTGGTTTTGTTGCGTCTTATTTCAGAGCACTTTTCCGGATAAAGTTACCCAAACCGATTCTGTTCAGCTGAAGGCTCTCACAGTTTGTTGCGTTTGGGGCTGCATAGCCGCAGACCATTTGGGGTGCCCATGCTGACCCGTGTCCACCGAGGAAAGCGGCAACAACGGGCAGGCGAGCATCAGAACTGGACCACATCAATAAAACAAAGGTGGCCTGGTCTGATTAATCGTGTCTTCTTTTACATCACGTGGATGGCCGGGTGCGTGTGCGTCACATGTCCGTGTGTGGAAGAATCAAGCTGCACTTATCAAAATTAAATGAGTTTATTTTAAAATGCATGTGATCATTATAATAAAACATAGGTTCTGAAAGCTATAATCAGTAAGCTGACATGTAAGTGGCGGAAAGCAGTATTTGAACAAACTGTGCTGCATTGCATTTTAGGCTTTTACAATGTAGTTGGACTCTGTTAAGACTTCATTTTAATAAGCAAGTGTGCAAAAGAACAAAATCTTAACATGGCCTTGACAGATATATTCTCATAAAAAAATAATTTTCTTCTACTTTGGGGTGGTCAGGTTGGTGGTTTGCTTCCTGGCTCCTCCAGTTTGTTGAAGTATCCTTGGGCAAGATACTGCATCCATCTGTGTGTGTGTGTGTGTGTACACTTAGGTATAGAAAAAAAAAAAGGACATATCAATCAACAAAATCAACTGTAAATCCAATAACTAGCTGAATATCTGGTCCAAATATTGAACTAATCCTTCAAGCATCATGGTCACAATAAAACCTGGCAAAAATGTTTTTTTTTCCCTCAATATTTCTGCGTAACTTGCTTTGTTGTGAAAACATCGTGTGAACGGCTGGAGATGTATTTGCCAGTGGAACACCTCCTGCATACAGCTCACAGCCATCTTCACTAAAACAAACCACAAAAAAAGCAGCAGTGAAAACTTTCACTGGAATCAAAGAAAGCGATTTTCTTCCATGTGCGACTGATTCTCAAACCAGGATTTTCATTTTTCTAAATTTCCCCTTTTCTCTTTGCACTCCCAGTGCAAATATTTCAGCTGCTTTTCATTTGTTTGTTTATATAAAGCACTTGGTGAAAACATGGCATTACATTTTTCAGTGGACGCTGGACATCAAAGTGTACCCTGCCTCTCGGCCTATCACAGGCTCCACCCCACCTGCGACCCTGAATAAGATGGGCAGAAAAAAAAAAAAGGGCAATGGATTTAAAAACTACTAAACGTGGCACAACACTGCCATCATGTATCTGAAAACAAGAGTTAGTAATTCCAATAAAGGGCCAGTTCACCCAAGTTAGACCATACAGTATATACTCCAGCAAAAATCTCACCATGAAGATCCGGTTCATTTACAAAGGTAAGGCACCAACTATCGTTTCCCATGCTTACAGGTTTGAATTATTATATATATATATATATATATATATATACATACACACACACACACACACACACACACACACACACATACATATAAGTATATATTTTTTTAGATGGGATGTTCATGCTACATTTCAGAGGGACCAGCTATTTGATTAAAAGTACTTCTAGTGAAGCTGGCTTTAAGCTGAGGCGTTTACAATATGAACACAACACTGACATACTGCCATCTAATCAAGTTACTTAACAAGGTTTGAAAGGTTTCATTAAGCCCTGCATATGATTCCTGCTGCTTTAGACTACCGAATAAAAGCAGTAAACTACAAATACAAAAACAATGATATCAAATGCATTAAAAAAAAACCTGATGACTGAAGTTTTAGTTTCTCAGTGCTGCAAACAGAATGATTCACTGTAAATATTGAAAATTAATATCTCAAAAATATCTTCATGGGTAAATACAACCAATAGCTGGAGATTTTTTTTTTTTTTTTTAAATGTGAGTGAGTCGACACTGGCCCCCCCCCCCCCTCATTTGGTAGTGACGGCCACGCCTTTCTTGACCCAGGCATTGCTGCTGAGCAGAGAGAGCATGAAGCGAGCCACGTCTCCTCTTGCCACTGAACTGCTCGCAGGTTGACCGTTGCTGGCAGGCACAAAGTATCCCTCATGGGTCAGAAACTCTTGAGCTGAAAACACAAAGAATACAACACCCCCATTTTAATCTGGTTGCCCAGATAGTAGAAGACCAAGCAATACGTCCAGTCACATGCTTGAAACTCGAGGAACTGATGCGCTGATCTCACAGAGATTGCATGGGGTACAGTGAGCACATGCACTAAGAAAATGGATCACTAATTTTCTTCCAGGCCATGATGCCAACCTTTCTGCCTGCTCTTACCTGAGGCCGGAAGGTTCTTGAGGCCAGGTGGGCGCACCACGGTCCAGTTGATGTCCTCCGTCTTCTGCAGAAACTGCTCCATCTCGTACATGTTGCTGAGGACACTTCGGATTAAGGGCAGCAGGAGGAATCGAATCAGGTACGATGACTGAGTTCCAGAGTTTGCTTTAAAAACACAAACAAACAAAAAAAAAGCAACACAGTGAAACTCAAGGATAACAAAAGGTTTTTGAAGGCATCTCCTTCTGTCCATTTTTTTTGCAGGAAATGGAAAAAAATCTAATCAAAACAAGGGAGCCACATTCCCACAGTCACCACCAATTTGATATTTTGCATAGTAATGGTAGGATATGGCCATATTTTCTGCAACCCACACCAATAAAAAAACAAAAAACAAAGAGGCCTGAAAAGGTTCCCTGAGGAACTTCATGTTTGTAAATAATCCCTGTTTTCCAGTCCAGTTAGTTGTGGCTGACTGCTTCAAATGCAACACTAAAACCAGTAAGACTAAAATTTTCTCTTTGTGTGCAAGGATGTTATTCAAGACCTTGAGAGTGCTTTTGGGTGGGAGTGACAAGAAAACAAACAACACAACAGCCTGTTGACTTATTTCACTTGAAAACGGGAGGATATGAGTCTCAGAACAACCTCACGGAGACACCAGCATGGCTAAAACCATATTTTGGTGTCTCTCCAGATGTTTGATTCACTTCTGAAAAGTCAACCAAAATCTGCTCCAGAAAATGACGTTTATAGACCCAACGTAACCCAGCCACAAGCCTGTGTCAGTTAAAAAAAAAACATGCGTTAATTCATTTGACTGAAAGCCAAAATCTGACACCCGCCCATTGGGTTTGGGGAAACAATTTTAAAATATAAAACTAATCATTTACATTGAGTATTCAGAACAAATCTAAAGGGTACAATCTGTGTGCTGCACTTACGCTCCGTATACCAGGAGGTCATGGTGATGATCCTGTTGACCCGGGCATCTCGCATCGCACTGACCATAGCAGTCATGGACTGAGTGTAGCCCGTCACCCCCGAGAAGAAGGAGGCCGGGAAGCCGAGGCAGGACATGACCACGTCCTGCCCTTTGAAGTGAGTCTTCAGGTTGTCTGCTGAGAAAATATTAGCTGTCACCACCTGGGAAAATTACAAGCCCGACTGTTAAAAATGTGCACTGTTATGTTTATTGATCACATTTTAAAAGACAACTGAGCGAAGTCTGAATCCAGATAATTACCCTGAGATTCTCATGAGCGACAGTGAGCTTCCCCGGGTTCCTGACGAGGGCTGTGACCACGTGACCCTGCTGCAGCGCCTGGTTGACCAGTTGCTGTCCAGTCTGACCAGTGGCTCCCACCACAGCGATCTTCATCTTCTAATACTCAGAGTCGGGACTGAAACAGAAGACAATGCCGAATGCTTCGATCACTCAAACTGACTGCGCTGAAGTCCCCTCCCTGTTTCACAAGCGCAATCAAACTTCTTTTTTTTTTTTATTGTGCAATAAAGAAGCCCTTTCAGAGGACTTTGAGTTTGTCACGTAACATTTTTTAAAAAAGTGAAATAAATAAGTGAACTCAGTAGAAGACACGAAAACTGTAAAATCAAGCGGATGAGCAAAAGCTGCACACTGGTTCCCTTTGTTGCATCCAAAGTGGGACAAATGGATTATCTCCACAGCGGAGGAAGGTGGTCGCCTCGCTGGTCAGATGTTCACTGCAGAAACTAAGACAATATTGTTGCCTGAATCGCAACTGATCCTGTTGAGGAGATCATGACGAGGATCTCCGAGCTGATTCCTGCCTTCGAGCTGTGTTCGAGCTAAATGAGCGCTGGGTGGAATAAGTGGGGACAGCACAGGCTTTCTGCAGTGACCGGTTTACCTTCAGACAGCTGATATTTGTGGATAGCGGTGGCATCAAACACGCCGCTGTCGTTAATAATTATTTCTCTGGTTTTAAACGCCACTGCACTCAGCTAGCGTGCCAAAATAATGGAATAATTGGATTCTCTCAGAAATTTAAGTTGATTTAAAACTGAAAATAATTCAAACTGGTGGCCGCATTCTTGATTCTTGCCGACTGTTTGTAGGAGTCACATTGCATTAAGCACAACTGCAGGAACTTTATGAATTTTAATGAAAATAATTAGAATACAATTATTAATGAAGTCCAGCAGGACCAATCAGGATCACAGCATCTCTGCCCTCAAGCAGGAGAGCCATCATAATGCAGAGTCTCAGTTTGCCAACTAAAGATAAATCAAATGTCTTACATGCTGGCAGTAGTGACCGCCTTCTACGCTGCACAAAGAAATGAAAGGAAACCCTTTAATCACAGTGGAGCATCGAGCCTATTAAGCTTCTGTAACACTGATCTGGTTAGTTAAGTAGCAGAGGAGGTTGTTGATCAGCTCTGGTGCTTTGGTATTAATGAAAGTAACAAAAGGTGAACGAAAGTCCAGTCCAACTCCTCCAGGATGGCCAAAGGATCAAAACGTGTGATTGCCAAAATGTTTGCCGTCTCCCGGCACAGTCACAAGCATGGTGGAGGAGGTTCCAGGAGACAGTTACTCTAGGAGAGCTGGACTGCGCCATAGAAGGTCGTTAACCCATAAGAAGGACTGTTATCTGCTCCTTTATGCAAGGAGGAACAGGAAGAGCACTGCAGAGCTACAAAATGACCTCCAGCAGCCACTGGTGTGAATGTCTCTGACAAACAGAAACAGACTTCATGAGGGTGGCCTGAGGGCCCGACTTCCTTTGCTGGGCCCTGTGCTCACTGCTCAGCACAGATTTGTATCATGGAAGTGTATCATTTTCTTTTTGTAGAATCTCACATCTTTTTATTTTTTTTAAACAACAACTATTACTACTAGAACACCAGTTTTCTCAGTATTCTCTGGTGGCAAATCACTGATTTGTCCATCCTGAAGCTGACTCCGGCTGGTAGGTGCAGGCTGGCAGCCAAGCTTACAGAACCTGTTGCAGCCCTTAGTTTTAAAAGGAGGGCACACAAAAAGTATTGATGACATTTACTAGGGAACTAATTTGTGTCCTGATCCCAACCACAAAACCTATTACACAAAAACATGGTCCTCAGGTGACTTTTATCATATTGTGACAGAGTACAGTTCACTCCTGTCATAAACTGCCAACGGTTTCCTGATAAAGTTGCTGCAGTGTTTCTGTGAGGAAGTGCCTTTCCTGCAAAATCCCTAATCTACACGTGGTTACATTAAGGGATAAATAAGATTAGGCTTCAAATGTAACCAGGATGGTAAACAGGAGTACAAGTGCACTGAAAACAAACAAGCCCAAGGCTGTTGTTAGGCTTTGTCCTGTCTCCCAGTGGATTATGAAAGCATACACGCCCAGCTTCTCTGGCTGCAAGTTTACTCAGACTTAAAAGCATGTAAGAAGCTGCAGGGCTTTTACACTAAAGGTCTTCACCTAATAAACCGACAAACAGCGAACAGACACCACCCCGAACATTTATGATCTCTAACATTATTCAAACCAACGGGTGTGTTTCCGCTTTTGCTATAAGTCTTTTTTCTTAAAGTACTTATTTAGGGCAAAAATAAATAAATAAATTATTAAGAGCAAAGCACCGTGTGCCAAATTAATCCAAATTATTAGTTGGTTGTCATGCAGCACTGAAATAAACAGCGTTCAGCTCCTCACTCACCTTCGCCATTATAAAACGCGTCCCATAGAGGTGGCGTTCAAGAGCGGCAGCGTTCAGCTGCGTTTTAAGTTGCGTTGTGATTAAACGCAGAGCATGACAAGCCTCAGGTAATGTAATGTAGTGTAATGTCTGCTTCCTTTAAGGTGTTCCACTTTAAAATCAAATCAGATATCTGCGATTTTAGGATATTTGATCAGAAAAAAAGATATAGACAATAATTCTGACCTTCGTGACTTTGTGATGCGATTTCAGAAATTTCACATCACAAATATTTCATTATTAAATTTTATAATTTATATATAATTTATATAATAACATCATGCTGGCGCTAATCCTTTTTTCTTGGTTGAACCTGTGTGTTGGATATGGATATATTGCCTATAAATGATTTATGTCTTGTAACATGGACTGCTTCAGAAGTTAGTGTGGTGTCTAATCTGCTATGTTAAACTCCAGCTACAGTGGGTACGGAAAGTATTCAGACCCCTTTAAATTTTTCACTCTTTGTTTCATTGCAGCCAGTTGCTAAAATCAAAAAAGTTCATTTTATTTCTCATTAATGTACACGCAGCACCCCATCTTGACAGAAAAAAAACAGAAATGTAGAAATTTTTTCAAATTTATTAAAAAAGAAAAAGTGAAATATCACACGGTCATAAGTATTCAGACCCCTAATTTGGTTCATGTAGTTTGTTTATTTCATGTTTATGGTTACTTGTTTCTGATTAGTGTTTGTGGTCGCTGATTGTTTTTGATTTAATTTGCTGGAGGCAGTGGGTGGTGGCAGTACTGGTGGCTTGGGTGGTGGTGTCCCCCTGCCCCTTGTCTTTGTGTCTGTTGTGTTCTCCTGGGATTGTGGTCTTCACTCAGGAGTGTGGTCATCTGGGTGATTTAGTTTGCTTTAGTTTTCTTTGTGGATTTTGGGGGATTCCATCGCTGTCCCTAATATGATTTTGTTTATGTTTTTTGTTTGTTTGTTTTTTAGCTTTTGTGTTTTTGTTTTAATCTTTTTTTATCAAATAAAAATTGTATTCTTTTGAACCATGTCTCCTGCCTCAGTAGTGGGCAAACCTGTGAGTGCCTTTTGGTGAAACCTTAAATTCCCTGGGTGACATTATCTGGCAATCTGTTATTGAGAATAAGTATTTTTTTTTCTCTCGCTCCCTCTCATTCGCTCACCTCCATACACCACTGCCAAATACATCATGTTAATAACAGTTGAAACGGCAAAAAATAGAAGCAAAGAAGTTGAAACAGAAAGCAAGAGGCAGAGGAGCAGCAACAAAACATCATTAAAAAGGGGAAGAAAGTGAAAGAGGAGGGCAAGAAAGCCAAGAAGAAGAAGTGACTGTGGAGCTGCTTCTAAAAGAAAAAATGTCCCAGCAACACAAAAGGTTGAGGAGAGTGATGGTTCATCTCAGGCTGAGCAATAGTTTCCTCTTCATCCCCTCTCTTCCTGATTCTCTGGCTTCTCCACCCTTAACTCACTTCCTCTCTCCCTCCTCATGCTCCTTTCTTTATCCTCCAGCCACCCTTTTCTCCGCCATGCCATGTATAGGGATTCCTCGTCTTTCTCCTTCGGCCTCCTAAAAACTCAGCCACGTCTGCCAGAGTCATTTATCATAACTGCTACAGCCCATTGCTAACTGTCTCTGTGGCAGTATGAGAAAAAAAATGCTGCTTCCCTTTGTTCTAGTTACAGCCACGTAAAGAAGACTCCAAATTATTACCCATAAGGTCGAGATCACACCATTCAAGTTTTTGTGGCACAGCAGACAAAACAGCAGAGGTAAAAATACACCAATTTTTTTTTTTTTTTTTATTGTTTAATATTCGGTTGTTCATTTACAGTACCAGTTAAAAGTTTGGACACACTAATTGGTAAGTGTGTTCAAACGTTTGACTGGTACTGTGTATGGCTCCAGATCACAGGAACTGTTGCCTAAATTGTCTTCATACTGTAAGGTCTTCAGCAGTCCTATAGTATTAGAGAAAAACCCAACAATCCGAAGATCCCCTATGAGCAAGCACTAGGCGACGGTGGGAAGGAAAAACTCCCTTTGAACAGTAAGAAACCTTTGGTAGAACCAAGCTCATGGTGGGACAGGTACGACTGGTGTGACTGGTTGGGTTAATGTTCAGTACCAGTTAAAAGTTTGAACACACCCGCATGTCCAAACTTTTGACTAGTATTGTACATTTAGCATAAACTATTTTAACTGTTCTTTGTATTGACTGATCGAGATGGTAAGAGCCTATTGAACATCATTATGTATTGATTGTTTTAGCCTGAAAAAAAAATACTTCATGTCATTTGCATGACGTCTATAAAATTGATCTTAGAGCAGGACGGGAGAAATTTTGGTGGGGGTTAGGCTGACTGCCCATGTCATACTGACAGGCAATAGTTAAATTAATATTCAATTCAATTCAGTTTTATTTATATAGCGCCAAATCACAACAAACAGTCTCCTCAAGGCGCTTTGTATTGTGGGTAAAGACCCTACAATAACACAGAGAAAACCCAACAGTCAAAACGACCCCCTATGAGCAAGCACTTGGTGATGGTGGGAAGGAAAAACTCCCTTTTAACAGGAAGAAAGCTCCAGCAGAACCAGGCTCAGGGAGGGGCAGTCATCTGCTGCGACCGGTTGGGGCTGAGGGGAGAGAGACAGGACAAAAGACATGCTGTGTATTATGGTTTTGATATGCCACCTTTATCTTTGCAGGACTCTTGTGGTAAATGAAGCGTCTCACTGTAAGCCCACTGTAAAAAATCCAAAATAAAATGAAGTTGATCATGCAGAATATCATAAATTGTTTTGCAGCGCAGAGGTATCAGAGGTATTTGAAGCTCACGTGTATACAAGTCAGTCTCCTGTTGCCACCAGCGTTTACCTCGGAGATGTTTCCGTCTCTCCACATGAGCCTATTTGGAGGCATCGGGTCATTAGATGGAGTAATCCACTTGTGGCTCTGTGCTTTGATTATGTGATCGCACCAACACACTAAAGACTAAAGCAGCTTCAGCCACGGTGCAGAAGAGCTGCACAGTCAGGGCTGCTTCATACATGAGGCCTCTGTACAATGACCGGTCTGACTGACTTCCTGCAGCTATCCTGGTGGACTCGTGGAGGATGCAACACAGCAAATGGCTTTTTAAACATTCAAAGGGACTGAAAGCTGACCGCTAAAGAACCTGGCAAGTGGTGACCGGATAAAGAAGGTGACTGCGTAAGTAGACAACAGATTTTAAGCTCTAATAGTTGAGTAATTTTTAAAAAAAATATTTATTTCTACAGCAGCTAAATAAAGAGCAAAAAAAGATGTTTTACTGGGTTTTTCCAAATTCTCAAAGCTGATTTGTGCATCATTTATTGACCTGAAACAACAGAAGGACTTAAGAACACCTTTCCCCGGTCTTTATTTTTCCCCTTTGATCAAAATAGCTTCAGGTTGTGAGGATATTTTCCTCCACCTTTGATTCATAGATTGCTTTACATAACCCTTCGCAGAATTCAGACAAAACAGTCCTGTGCAGCAGGATTGAGGCCAATCACCGAGGTTAGGAGTGAACCGGCAGGTAATGAGATTAAAAGGGCACAAAGTCGAACCAGCTGAATGTCCAGCTGCTGCTGCTGCTGCTGCTTCTGAGCCATGCTCAGCATTTTCTAAATTTGAATGAAGATGTTTTCTTGGAGGTCAAGAATGAAGCAGAGCTGTTAAAAAACGTGCACGAGCACAGGAACGAAGTTGCATCTCAGCCCGAGGAACGCCGAAGAAGTAATACAGTCAGGCAAACATGTGCTCAGATATTAAATCTAGTAGATGAATTAGCAAACTGTATTTAACTCTGAGCCCTTTTGCTGCTTTGAACAGGAACAGTCATGGGATGTGGCGTCACAAAGTCCAACCATTTCCACAAACACACAACCAGTGGAAAAGGTAACACACACACTGACATGCATGGATGATGACTATTCATGCTGAACATAAAAGATTTCCTGTTTCTGAACGACCTCCTTTCTCTTGCTCACCTTGTTTTTGTGTTTCTATTCTCCCTCTTACATGTTGTCTTCATCTACGTCTTTGTGTGTGTGTGTGTGTTTCTCTCTGCTGCCTGCAGCGGTTACAAGTAAGCCACATCTGTTTAACCTTGATTGTCTTGTTGATGTTATTTCTATTTGCCAGATGTTGGACATAAACTCAGAACTCTGGTATTTGGGTCAGACACAGTGGTGGAAATATTATTTTACTCATCAGAAAAAGTAATAATAATGTTGCAAAGCATTGGATTTAGACGCAAGTCTTGACTCATGTATTGGTTGGGTTGTTGCACTACTACTATTTGCTTACAGTTAGGCACAAAAAAAAAAACATGCTCGTTGTTTTGTTTCCATCAAAGTGTCTGCAGAAAGAGCCTCTCATATGTGTCGTATTCGTGCAAGCACCTGCATATTTCCAAAAGCTGGTAGAAAATGAAACCTCCCCGATCACCTGTGTTCTGTGCTTCAGCCATAAGAGCTGCTATCCTGATCCAGCGATGGTACCGTCAGTACGTTGCCCGCACAGAGATGAGACGCCGATACACCTGGCACATCTTCCAGTCCATCGAATACTCCGGAGAACAGGCCCAGATAAAGGTGAGCATCTACAGCCACGAGCCAGTCTAGACCTAAATGATCAATAAAAAAAAAAAGATCAATAAAACTACAACCTTTTTGTTTCTTGCAGCTTTATAATTTCCTCGGCTACCTCATGGACAATTTCACACCATCGAGCAACGAACGTAAGATTTCTGCACCGATTTTGGAGTTTGTTTTTTTTTAATCAAATCTCTGACTTTGAACCATCTCCACCTTCCAGGAAATTTGATTTCGCACATCTTCAGGGAGAACGAGGTCTGCCGGGACACAGAGTGGGAGAGGTACTTCTGCTTCAAGAACATCGAGGTGCCGGAGATTTACTCCGGACCTCATCTCACCTTTCCTCTGACGGTCGAGGAGGCCGTCGGTCTGGTGGAGGCTTTCAGGAACAAGAAAGTAGGTGCACAGCTGTGCAGCGTGTTCACGTGGGTTCAGGAAATAAGTTATTAAATAAGCCACTTTTTTTCTAACTGCATGCATCACATATGCTGGAGAGAATCCACTGCATCATGGAGAAAATGTTCTACATTCAAGGACAGGAAGTGCTATTAATTGAGTGTCTGAGGCCTTCTCGCTAACAAGTCTGTCTCCCAGCAGCAGCTGCATTCCCGCTACGTCCTTCAGCTCCTCCTGGAGACGTGGAAACTGCTACGCCTGTTGCCAAATATCAACCGCATCTCCACCTGCCACAGCAAAGAAATCACCATTTGTGGTATGATCAAAGGTTTCTTTGAAAACTGTGAATTGTTAGGGGCATTAAAAAACACTGTTTCATTGTGCAGGAGACTGAAAACAAAACATTATAAATTTGAAGGATTAAACTAAAAGCTGAAAATTCCCAGACTTGAAGCCATCAGTGTGCATATTGATTAATTACTGCAACTTCCTGTTCTGTGGTTCCAGGTGATTTGCACGGACAGCTGGAAGACCTGCTGCTGATTTTCTACAAGGTATGAAAATGTTAACATTTGGAAAATGCTGAATTAAAGCTGTATTTAAACCCAGAAAGATGATTATTTTTAATGTAATGAGCTTCAAATACTTGTTTTTTTAAAAAATGTAATTTACAGTAAATCAATAAAATTTCTACCACTGCTTCTGCTTCAAAGCTACTTCAAACATTCAGTATAATTTAGGGATAAGTAATGCTACAAAAAATGTTTGTCATTACTAAATCTGTGTTTTTCCTCCAGTTAAATAATTAAATAAATATTAATATACATAATTGAAAAAGTCCTAAACTCCCGAGGTGACTGAGTGACCAAAAATCTATCTAATGATTTTCATATTTCACAGTGAGGCGCTGTAATCGGGGAATATCTGATGTGCTTCTTTGAATAAACAGTGTAATAGTTCCAGCTGCAGCATTTTTTTTGCTTGAGTGGTGAAAGTTTAATGTAGCGCGTGGCTGATTTGTTCACGTTCAAACTGCGGATTGTCCCTTTAACGATGCGCTCTTTTGATCTTGTTTACCTCGCAGAATGGCATGCCGTCCTTGGAGAAGCCCTACGTGTTTAATGGAGACTTTGTGGACCGAGGCAGAGACTCTATTGAGATCCTCCTCATCCTGTTTGCGTTCCTGCTTGTTTATCCGAGTGACATCTACCTCAACAGAGGAAACCACGAGGACCACATAGTCAACCTCAGGTGAAGATAATAAATGTGCACGGGGGAGTAAATCTCTTATCAAGTTCATTTAATCCTTATTTCCTTACTTCTCCCATTGCTTTAGGTACGGCTTCACCAAGGAGGTCCTGAGTAAGTACAAGGTGAGTTTATCTCATGCAAACCGGCTGCTCATCATCTCTGCTTTTTCTGCAGCACTTAATCAAAACTTCTGTGAATACCTTCCCAGAAGAGTCTGATATAAACCACGTCTTGTGCACACAACACCAGTCACTCCTCCACATTGCTAAGAGGATTTGAGGTCATTAAAGAAGATGACAGCAGGACATCTGGTCTCTGTTGAATCAGGGGGGGGCCAAGCTGGTCCAAAGAGTGACACAGGAAGTCACGGATACCTCTGCAAGACAAACAAACACACTGGCTTTAATCACAGTGCAATGTCTCAGTCACACACGACAACACAGGCAGTAACAACCAAACAGAAGTCAACAGTCTGGTTTTGTCTGAGGTTTTTTTCCTCTTAAAAGGACGTTTTTGGTCCCCACTGTCGCCACTCGCTGCTCACAGCTCAACCATTGGCAGACGGTTGGGTTTCTGTATATATGCTGTACGGTCCGTATCTTACCATATAAAGCACTTTGAGAAGATTAAGTTTGAGATTTGATGCTAAAATTAGACTGACAATGTGGGTTAAGATTATCAAAGTAAAATCGCAGTCTCAATCAAATCTTCTAAAAGACAGGAGTTTCATTCCAGCTTCTTTGAAAACTAATTCTGAATTGTGAGATTTCCTTATTTCTATTTTTGATAGGGAAGCTGGCCAGGTTGTTTGCCAGTCGTGTTTCCAGCGCTCCCTGACTTAAGCATCTTCTTGTTAATATACCTTTATTCTTTTATGAACTCTAAACAAACATGTTTCTAATTAACGAACCAAGCTCTGATTAAGATGAAATAAAATTTAAATAATGAGGAAGAAACATTAACAGAAAACACACAAAAAAAAATTCTTGTATTTCTTATCTCGGGGGGAATGATCAAAATAATTCCTCTAAATCAAATAAAAATCCGGATCATCTACTACAAAGGCTGACTGGTTGGGAGAGCTTTTCATTTAAACCGCCGTGCGCAGTCTTGAAACTTTTCCTTGTTGCGTTTTACATCAGATGCACGGGAAGAGGATCCTGAAGCTGCTGCAGAAGATTTTCAGCTGGTTGCCACTAGCAACAGTGATCGACCAGAAGGTGCTGATCCTCCACGGAGGGATCTCCGACTCCACGGACCTCGGCGTCCTCGCCAGAGTTGACAGACACAATGTGAGGGACCAGCATGAGATTATTAAGCCTGTATTTTTCGCTGTCCTTATAATCCGGGCTCTCCTGTCTCCCTTCAGTACGTCTCAGCTCTGAGGCCTCCGAAGAAGCGGCACCACAGCTCGGCAGGGATATCCATCGACTCGGACACAGACGTGGACGCTTCGACCGTCAACCGGGTCTTCCAGCGTCGGGCCTCCTTCACGTATCCCAAACCCCTGGGAGCCCGAGATTGCTTCCACAATCGCTCGCTGCAGGACTTCTCGGACCGGATCAGAGTGAACGTGGAGAAGCAGCCGCAGGTCAAGAGGAGGGAAGAGCCGACTTTGAACGCGCAGATCAACAAGTCAGAACAGGATTCTCTGTTTTTGTCCACTGACTCTGTCAACAGCGACACCACCAAGGACGAGTGGAAACTGGTGAGCATGAAACAGACCTTCTTAGAAGATGCCAGTGAGCTGAAGCAAGATGAATAAGGGGAAAACAAACCACTACAAAAACACAACACAGCTGCAGTGATGGTCAAGAATGAAATGCAGAGCATGTGATACACATTTCTGTATCCGTCATCACAATTAGTTGATTATTAAATTAACTGAACAAAGAAAAGTTTGATAATTGCTCATAAGTGTTCTTGACTGTCAAGGCCGCCCGTAGTCTTTCATCTTTAAAGAAAGACACTGTTGGCTCCCTTATTCACATGGGGGGGGGCACCACAGCAGGTAACTCCACCTGTTCGACTGGGCAAATTTTTTTCCATTTGTCACACATACTTGTTTCAGATCATCAAACAAAAGAAAACCTGAGTAAAATGCAGTTTTTAACTGATGATTTGATTTATTAAGGGGGGAAACAAACTATTCAAACCTACCCTAAGTAGGTTGTACCCTGAGATATTTTTGTAGTGACTTCATCACAAGGCGGAAAATAATTTTGTCAGAGGTCGGGACATTTCAGCCTCGCTCCTGCTCCAGTTACGGCCTGATAGACTCGGTCGGTAATCAACGCTCACCTCACAGGAGGTGCTGTGGTTTTTGTTGCCTGCAATAAGTCTTCAAAGGCTTTAATCCGCCCTGTCACTAATCCCTCTGCTGTAACTTCAGTCTACTTTTAGAACTTGCTGTCACCACCTTAAGTGCAGGCCAGTCCAAACAAGCTCGGTGTCTGCAGATCATCAGTAAGCTGTCCGTATTGGTAATAATAATAGTGAAGGTATCATTTGAGGTGATTAGAAAACTGTAAACCCCAAGACCTTGAGGAGTTGATCTGAATGGCTAATGAGCTGGATAATCATTATTTTGGTTTCTTAGACTGACCAAAATGTATAAAGTGGGCTTAAAGTTTTATTCAGTGTGATCCAAAATGAGTAACTGAGCCCAAAAACTCATGAGGAAAGGTCAACACGCTCCAAGACCATTTTCCCACCGACTGCTACAGGACGGGAAGACTTTTTTTCCTCCTGTTGTCCATTTAAAAATGACAGGTTTAAGGTACTTTTCAAACCCAAAACAACTAATCATATATATCCAGCATTACAGTACATGAGATAAGGATGAGCTGGGCAAATGGTCAGGAGGTTTAAGGCAGGCACAGAAATGGTTGTTGAATACAGCAGTATGAGAAACTTTAAAACTGCTTTGATTTCTTCATCCCACCAGATCCTGGACCTGCTGTGGAGCGATCCGATGGCTCAGGACGGTTGCATACCCAACGAGGTGAGGGGTGGAGGCTGCTACTGGGGCCCTGATGTCACAGAGGACTTCCTGAACAGACACAACCTGCAGCTCATCATTCGCTCCCACGAGTGCAAACAGGAGGGCTATGAGTTCTGCCACAGCCGTAAGGTCAGCTCAGTAACCCGACAGTTCACAGCCTAAATTCAGTACTGCATTCCCAAATTCCAATCGTCTCTCCCAAATACGATACGTGCTATAAACAGGATCAGTGTTTCCCTCCTCCCCCATTACAGGTTTGTACTTTTTCTTTCGTTCAGGTCCTCACTCTGTTCTCTGCTTCCAATTACTACGACATGGGGAGCAACAGGGGGGCTTACGTGAAGCTGGGCCCTGACCTTGTGCCTTATTTGATCCAGTACCAAGCCAGCAGCATGACCAGAGAGCTCACCGTGAAACAAAGGTACCACTAGAGAGTCTTCAACCCTGACGCTGTCTTCACTACATAAATTCTACAATATTAGTTTATCTGTTGATTATTTCACTTAATTAATACTTGATATCAAGATATCTTGATACACACACACACACATATATATATATATACATACACATATATATATGTATGTGTATATATGTGTGTGTATATATATATAAATACACACATATATATATATATACACATACATATATACACACACACATATATATATACACATATATACATATATACACATATATACATATATATACATATATGATATATATATATATATATATATACATATATACACATATATACACACACACACACACACACACATATATATATATATATATATATATACACACACATATATACACACACATATATATACACACACACACACATATACACACACACACACACACACACTATATATATATATATATATATATATATATATATATATATATAAATAAACACACACACACACATACATACACATTATGTATATGTGTGTGTGTATACACTGCTCAAAAAAAATAAAGGGAACACTCAAATAACACATCCTAGATCTGAATGAATGAAATATTCTCCTTGAATACTTTGTTCTGTACAAAGTTGAATGTGCTGACAACAAAATCACACAAAAATCATCAATGGAAATCAAATTTATTAACCAATGGAGGCCTGGATTTGAAGTCACACACAAAATTAAAGGTTAAAAACACACTACAGGCTGATCCAACTTTGATGTAATGTCCTTAAAACAAGTCAAAATGAGGCTCAGTATTGTGTGTGGCCTCCACGTGCCTGTATGACCTCCCTACAACACCTGGGCATGCTCCTGATGAGGTGGCGGATGGTCTCCTGAGGGATCTCCTCCCAGACCTGGACTAAAGCATCCGCCAACTCCTGGACAGTCTGTGGTGCAACGTGACGTTGGTGGATGGAGCGAGACATGATGTCCCAGATGTGCTCAATCAGATTCAGGTCTGGGGAACGGGCGGGCCAGTCCATAGCTTCAATGCCTTCATCTTGCAGGAACTGCTGACACACTCCAGCCACATGAAGTCTAGCATTGTCCTGCATTAGGAGGAACCCAGGTCCAACCGCACCAGCATATGGTCTCACAAGGGGTCTGAGGATCTCATCTCGGTACCTAATGGCAGTCATGCTACCTCTGGCGAGCACATGGAGGGCTGTGTGGCCCTCCAAAGAAATGCCACCCCACACCATTACTGACTCACTGCCAAACCGGTCATGCTGAAGGATGTTGCAGCAGCAGATCGCTCTCCACGGCGTCTCCAGACTCTGTCACGTCTGTCACATGTGCTCAGTGTGAACCTGCTTTCATCTGTGAAGAGCACAGGGCGCCAGTGGCAAATTTGCCAATCCTGGTGTTCTCTGGCAAATGCCAAGCATCCTGCACGGTGTTTGGCTGTGAGCACAACCCCCATCTGTGGACGTCGGGCCCTCATACCATCCTCATGGAGTCGGTTTCTAACCGTTTATGCAGACACATGAACATTTGTGGCCTGCTGGAGGTCATTTTGCAGGGCTCTGGCAGTGCTCCTCCTGTTCCTCCTTGCACAAAGGCGGAGGTAGCGGTCCTGCTGCTAGGTTGTTGCCCTCCTACAGCCTCCTCCACGTCTCCTGGTGTACTGGCCTGTCTCCTGGTAGCGCCTCCAGCCTCTGGGCACTACACTGACAGACACAGCAAACCTTCTTGCCACAGCTCGCATTGACGTGCCATCCTGGATGAGCTGCACTACCTGAACCACTTGTGTGGGTTGTAGAGTCCGTCTCATGCTACCACGAGTGTGAAAGCGCCACCAACATTCAAAAGTGACCAAAACATCATCCAGAAAGCATAGGTACTGAGAAGTGGTCTGTGGTCCCCACCTGCAGAACCACTCCTTTATTGAGTGTGTCTTGCTAATTGCCAATAATTTCCACCTGTTGTCTATTCTATTTGTACAATAGCATGTGAAATTGATAGTCAATCAGTGTTGCTTCCTAAGTGGACAGTTTGATTTCACAGAAGTTTGTTTTACTTGGAGTTATATTGTGTTGTTTAAGTGTTCCCTTTATTTTTTTGAGCAGTAATATATATATATTTTTTAAATATATATATAGTCGGCATACACTCTTTTATTTTTGCACAGCTAAAGCAGAAATGTAGATTATTTTCACTCAAAATTTTAAGTGACTTCAACTTTCTGCACTTTTTACAGTGTATATGTCTGAGCAGCTGCCACATTTTTAAGGTCGATATTAAGGAAAAGCACAATAGGCCCTGTTTTAAACAGTAAATTGATTATCATAATTACCTTTCTGTCAATAAAAGTCAATAAAAGCAACTTTCTGAAACTAGTGGTTTCAGCATATCCACAGTGTATCTAGATTATTAACCTTAACTGTATATTTCAAGGACTTCCCACAAACTTCTTAAAGTTCTCAACTGTTTTGCCTCTTTCTCGATAACCATTGTTCTCCACCCTTGTGTTTGCCATCGTCTCGTCCGCAGTGTCGGGCGAACCGAGCGCTCGGCCCTCAGGGTCCTGCGGGAGCAGCTGTTTGCACACAAGTCTGACCTCCTCTGTGCCTTCAGAAAGTTTGACAGCGAGAACACAGGTGCGCGTAATTTGAGTTTCATAAGTGGATTTGGTTCTCATCGGATCAGGTGTTATTTATTTTGTTGCGGATCACTTTTCCCCCGTGGCTCTCGAAAGATATTTTCCCCTGTTGGGGAGAAATATGAGCTCGCACCTTTTGTATTTGTGTGGAACATAATGATCCACCGTGGGATAAAAACAACATGTGGGCTGGGCAAAGGTCTAACTCAGAAGATCTCAGAGTTTCACAGAAACTTCTGTTTCAGGGATCTGATGTCATTTACAATAGGCAAACCGCCTTGTTTGCCAAATATAAAACTGTATGAAAAAAATAAGCACTTGGATGGATTTTCCAACATATTGCCTACGAATAAAGACAGTATATGTATTCTTATATTCACTGGATTTGACAAAAAACTGAAAACAGAACTGAGAAAAATCTGAAGGTGATAAAACAATCACACCATTTCTCTTTGAATTAGTAAGAACTTACACCTCTATTAGGTCTGGTGTCTCTGAACAACTGGGCCTCTGTGGTGGAGAATGTGATGCACCTCGATCTGCCCTGGAGGATGCTTCGCTGTCAGCTGGTCACCTGCAAGAACAGCGAAGGCATGATAAACTACTACGATTGGTTCAACGAGCTCGCCATCGCAGGACCCAATACAGACGTAAGAACTCACCTGCACCGTCTTAGGTAGCTAAAGACTAGCTGTCATACGCTTCAGTAGTGTTTACGTGAAAATAAAACACTACATTATGCTAAATCCTTAGAAAAGGCATGTTGATACAGAGACTGAGGGAGTAAAAGAAAAGGTAAATTGCTCTTTGGTTTGCGCCAAAGTGGCTAAGGGCAGCGTGTTTGATTAAACAGTTGATCATTATAAATGAAACAATAAAAAAACAATATGAATGCCACTTATTTGTTTCCTTTTTCTGGGATGATGTGTATTCTACCTGTGTTATTCATTTAAACCTGCCTGCAAAGGATACAGCTAAGCATCCTCAGTTGCAGCTTTCCTGGTAAGCTTTGAGAGGCCCTTCATGATGGCACTGAGATAGATTTTCAGGGCATGAGCTGGAAAACAAAAGAGAAAAGGAAGTAGAAAATGGGGAAATGAGAAAAGCCTTTTGATGTCAGAATGCCAGAAGTGTACAGAGAGAGCTGATTTCTGTCTATACGCTCCAAGATTGACCCTTATTTTTGTTTTGTTTTGTTTGGGGGGGGGGGGCTTTTTGGTGGCTCAAATAATCTCTGCCGGAGTCCTAAAATGAATGTCTGAAATCCAAAAATTTTTGCTGTCAGTGCAAGGCTTTATTGCAGCAGCGGGGTTTCTTTTACAGAACTGAAAGAGACCAAGCTAGATAGATCCGTCATTATTTTCTGAACAATCTAAAAGATGCTGCATATAAAATAATACAGGGCGCTGCAGATGTTCGTTCTGTTCCCTTTGTACTTGATGTTGTTTTATGACTCTGGGCCTTTTCTTTCCGGGTGTTTTCCCTCTTGCAGCACATTGACCAAAGTCTGCTGGAAACGTTGTACCGCCACCGGTCAACTTTGGAGACCATCTTCAGGATTGTAGACACAGACAACTCAGGTCAAACACTTTTTAATTTATAAATGATATTACATGCATGCCATCATGTTTTAATGCCAGAGCAAACCTGCTAATGGGATATTTTACCTAATGTTAGCCTAATGTTGTTTTATTAATTGCAATGTTTTTCAAATCCACCGTCTGGCCGGGACCTTTCTCTGTGCAGTTGGCATGTCTGCGTGGGTTTTCTCTGGGTACTTGAGCTTGTAGGGCTGTCTTGACTGACTCTCCTCTCCAATATCTCGTGGAGATCTGGGGCCGTGCCACTGGATTGGCAGACCAGGGCGGTGGTCCCCATCTTTAAGAAGGGAGACCGGAGGGTGTGCTCCAACTATCAGGGGATCACACTCCTCAGCCTCCCCCGTAAGGTCTATGCCAGGGTGCTGGAAAGGAGGGTCCGTCCGCTGGTCAAAGCCCGGATTCAAGAGGAACAATGCGGTTTTCGTCCTGGTCGCAGACTGCTGGACCAGCTCTTCATCCTCTCAAGGATGTTCAAGTGTGCGTGGGAGTTTGCCCATCCAGTCTACATGTGGTTTGTGGATTTGGAGAAGGCATTCGTCCGTGTCCTTCGGGGTATCCTGCGGGAGGTGCTGTGGGAGTATGGGGTGTCTGGTCCGTTGTGGCGGGCCATTCATTCCCTGTACAACCGCACTGAGAGCTTGGTCCATATTGCTGGCAATAAGTCGGACTCATTTCCTGTGGGTGTTGGACTTCGCCAGGGGTGCCCTTTGTCACCGATTCTGTTCATAATTTTTATGGACAGAATTTCTAGGCGTAGCCATGTGGTGGGAGGCTTCCACCTTGGTGGTCTCAGAATCTCGTCTCTGCTCTCCGCGGATGATGCAGTCCTTCATAAGGTGGTGGCCTCCAGCTCACAGTGGAACAGTTCACAGCTGAGTGTGAAGCGGCTGGCATGAGAATCAGCACCTCTAAATCTGAGGCCATGATCCTCAGCTGGATAAGGGTGGAGTGCCCACTCCGGCTCAGGAACGAGTTGCTGCCCGAGGTGGAGGAGTTCAAGTACCCCAGGGTCTTGTTCACAAGTAACGGGAGATCGACAGACAGATCGGGCTGCGTCTGCAGTGATGCGGATGCTGAACCGGTCCGGTAAAGAGGGAGCTGAGCGTGAAAGCGAAGCTGTCGATTTACCGGTCGATCTACATCCCTACCCTCACGTACGGTCGTGAGCTCTGGGTAATGACCGAAAGAAGGAGATCACGAATACAAGCGGCAGAAATGAGCTTCCTCCAAAAGGGTGGGGTCCTCCTGAATAAGCTGGAGGAGGTGGCTGGGGAGAGGGAGGTCTGGGCTTCTCTGCTTAGGCTGCTGCCCCCGCGACCCAGCCCTGTAGTGGAAGAAGATAGATGGATGGGATGGATGGATGGATGGATGGATGGATAGATGGATGGATGGATACTCCAGCTTCCTCCCACAGTCCAAAGACATGCAGTTAGTGTGGATAGGTTAACTGGTGTTTCTAAATTGTGTGAGTGAGAATGGTTGCTTGTCTCTCTGTGTTAGCCCTGTGACAGACTGGCGACCTGTCCAGGGTGTACCCTGGCTCCAACCCATCAGTGCAACAGACAGGAAAAAACCTGCATACAAACATAAATTAGCACCTTAAAATACACATGAATACAAAGCAATCCAAGCAAGAGCAGCAAGAAAAGCACACAACAGGTAATAAAATGACTTTAATAACTTGCATTAAATGTCAGTTTCCATCTTAAAACACCGAAATGTGCTTGAAAAGAGAAGAACGCATGAAATCCACAAAGAAATCCTTTCTTCATTAAATAACTAGTATTTCTCTATTCTGTGTATTTTTGACATTTAATTTTACCTTATTAAGACATTTGTTTTGTCATATTTAATTTTACTTTATTGAGCGGTGTATCGTTCTCCTTATTAAAGCGATTTGTTATTGTGCTTGTGTTTAACTTAAATTTTAACAGGTGCAGACAACTTTTATAATCAGCATGAAAAATCAAATGAAGGAGTAAAATGTGTCAGGACTCTGATGTGTCAGTGTGAGACTTCTGCTGAGCTTAGCCTCCATTAATCCTCCAGTAGCGTGCTAAACAGGCAGCAGGAGGTTACGGTCGCCTGAGTCCTGATGAGGATTAACCCACTGGTTTACTGGCCTTTCCATCACGCCTCTCTGATCACACGCACAGACAGTGACACACTTCTTTCTTTATCAATGTCTGCCCGTTACTTTAACCTCTAACCTCCTACTCCTCTTCCTCCCCCTCAGGGTTCATCAGCATGGAGAACTTCCGGCAGACCTGGAGGCTGTTGAGTGTCTACCTAAAGATGGAGATCACCGACGAGGCCATCTCCGACCTGGCCATCGCCATCGACAGCAACCACGACGGCAGCATCGACATCGATGAGTTCATGGAGGCTTTTCGGCTCACAGACAAGAAGAGCCGGCTGGAACGAGGACGCAGTATGTTCATGGGCACGGCCTCCGACCTCACCAAGCTGGAGGGAGATCCAAATGTTTGATCAAAGAGAGCGTTAAACCGGCAGCAGAGGGGCGGAGAGGGAGACGCAGCCAACGCAAGCTGCTTTAATGACGCACATGAAGATGCCGGATGATGCTGAGCAACAGCCGAGTGGATCACACGGGATTAGGAGGAGGTTAGAGATCAGGGGATCTGACAGCGAACGCTCATTTGAAGCTGAGGAAACACAGCCGCTTGAACAACACGTCTCTTTTATTGTTAAACTAGTCTAAACCTGACAAACAAAAAGGCTTCATATATACAATAACACTAGACTCACTTATGATGATTATATGCATTTTATATTTCTTGAATAAATTAACAGCTAAAAATGTGACTAATATGAAGTCATTTCTACATAAAAAAGATGCTAGCACTCCAGATGTGTTAAAAAGGACAATGCAGTGATCGCAGTCAGACGATGATCTGCAAATAAAGCTCAGTTCAAGAGCAGTGTAATGGGAGGGAGCACAGAAATGTGAATACTTAAATATATGAAGAAACATGGTAAACATATATTTAAAAAAAATACTTGCCAAAGGTTTTTGGGCGGTATGTTCTGCATTATATATTCGTATTTTTATCTAGACCCAAGTGTTTTGTTTGGTTTTTTTTTGTGAATTTGTTGGCTTTGTTGAACCCGTATTTCAAGAAGAGGGAGGAACATGGGGTGTAAGAGTGGAGGAAGGTGAACACAGGTGGACTACATCTTATGCAGAAGGTCTCCTATGCAAAGAGATGGGACACTCCAAGGTGGTGCCACGGGAGAATGTAGCTCCAACAAAAATATAAACGCACAAACCCAAAAGGTTAAGTTAAAATTATCTTTCCCTCAACATGTCCATGCACTCCGGGAGGAATGGGACGACATCCCACAGGGCACTATTGACAATCTGGTGATGTTTACGCGCCGCGGCTGGTGGACACACTCGGTACCGAGTGCTGTGAACTCTGATCGCTCACCACGCTGTGTTCGCTTTGTGATAACACATGGTCTGTCGCATAAACATCTGAAAAACTGGCTGCTGTTGAAGCCTGAAATGATACTGAGTGTATACACAAATGCTTATACATTGTTCATCAGCTATGAGATGAAATAGGGATGCGTTTCTTGTGTTTATATTTTTGTTGAGAGTACAGTGTATCACAAAAGTGAGTGCAACCCTCACATTTCTGCAGATATTTAAGTATATCTTTTCATGGGACAACACTGACAAAATGACACTTTGACACAATGAAAAGTAGTCTGTGAGACTACACCCGTAAATGACCAAATTGAGCACTGCTTGTCATTTCCTCTCCAAAATGTCATGTGACTCGTTAGTGTTACTAGGTCTCAGGTGTGCACAGGGAGCAGGTGTGTTCAGTTTTGTAGTACAGCTCTCATACTGGTCACTGAAAGTTCCAACATGGCTCCTCATGGCAAAGAACTCTCTGAGGATCTTAAAAGACAAATTGTTGCGCTACATGAAGATGGCCAAGGCTACAAGAAGATTGCCAACACCCTGAAACTGAGCTGCAGCACAGTGGCCAAGATCATCCAGCGTTTTAAAAGAGCAGGGTCCACTCAGAACAGACCTCGCGTTGGTCGTCCAAAGAAGCTGAGTGCACGTGCTCAGCGTCACATCCAAATGCTGTCTCTGAAAGATAGACGCAGGAGTGCTGTCAGCACTGCTGCAGAGATTGAAGAGGTCGGGGGTCAGCCTGTCAGTGCTCAGACCATACGCCGCACACTACATCAAATTGGTCTGCATGGCTGTCACCCCAGAAGGAAGCCTCTTCTGAAGTCTGTACACAAGAAAGCCCGCAAACAGTTTGCTGAAGACATGTCAACAAAGGACATGGATTACTGGAACCATGTCTTATGGTCTGATGAGACCAAGATTCATTTGTTTGGTTCAGATGGTCTCAAGCATGTGTGGCGGCGATCAGGTGAGGAGTACAAAGATAAGTGTGTCATGCCTACAGTCAAGCATGGTGGTGGGAATGCCATGGTCTGGGCCTGCATGAGTGCAGCAGGTGTTGGGGAGGTACATTTCACTGAGGGACACATGAACTCCAATATGTACTGTGAAATAATGAAGCAGAGCATGATCCCCTCCCTCCGGAAACTGGGTCTCAGGGCAGTGTTCCAGCATGATAATGACCCCAAACACACCTCTAAGACAACCACTGCTTTATTGAAGAGGCTGAGGGGAAAGGTGATGGACTGGCCAAGCATGTCTCCAGACCTAAACCCAATAGAACATCTTTGGGGCATCCTCAAGCGGAAGGTGGAGGAGCGCAAAGTCTCGAATATCCGCCAGCGCCGTGAGGTCATCATGGAGGAGTGGAAAAGCATTCCAGTGGCAACCTGTGAAGCTCTGGTAAACTCCATGCCCAGGAGAGTTAAGGCAGTTCTGGAAAATAATGGTGACCACACAAAATACTGACACTTCAGGAACTTTCACTAAGGGGTGTACTCACTTTTGTTGCTGCTGGTTTAGACATTAATGGCTGTATATTGAGTTATTTTGAGGGAAGAATAAATTTACACTGTTATATAAGCTGCACACAGACTACTTTTCATTGTGTCAAAGTGTCATTTTGTCAGTGTTGTCCCATGAAAAGATATGTGATACACTGAAGCTGGACGGCACTGGATGGTAGTCTGTAGGATCGCTTTGGAAATCTAGAAGAGGAAGCAAGTGAAGGCAGAAGCAAGGATTAAATGGTGGAAGCTGAAGAAGAAAGAATGCTGCGCAGAGTTCAGTGAGGGGATGAGAGAGGATCTGGACGGTAGGGAAGAGTTACCAGATGAGTGGGAAAGTACAGCTTTGGTGCTGAGGGAAACTGCCAAGAAGGTGTCTGGTGTATCCTCTGGAGAGTGGAAGGAGCTAAGAGAGGTGGCAAAGGAAAAGGCTTATAGTGAGATGTACGTGAGGCCAGACACTAAGGAAGGAGAAGACACCTTGTATCGATTGGCTAAGCAGAGAGATGGAGCTGGAAAGGATGTGCAGCAGGTTAGAGTGATTAAGGATAGAGGTGGAGATGTACTAACGAGGAACGATGGAAGGAGTACTCTGAGGAACTGATGAAGAAAGTGAGCAAGAGAGGAGAGAATGGATGGAGGAAGTATAATGAATCAGGAACTGCAGAGGACAATATGAAGAGGACGAAGAGTGGAAAGGTGGTTTGTCCGGATGACATACCTGTGGAGGTATGAAGATGACTGGGAGAGAGGGCAGTGGCCTTTTTGACCAGATTGTTTAACACAATCTTTGTGAGAGGATGCTTGACGAACAGAGAGGAAGTGTACTGGGACCGACTTTCAAGAATAAGAGTGATGGAGGAGACTTGCTTTGAGAGTGTTAATGGAGAAGTATACAGAAGGTCAGAAAGAGTTGCACCTACCGTAAGAGGTATCATTTTTTAAATTTTGTGTCCACTTGCTGTGGAAATGCTGCTTGAATGTTACTGGTGCCTTAAGCAGTTGCAGCATTTGAAGTAAAGCGTAGTGTGGACTGAGTGTTTTCTGTCAGTGCAGCAAACGAGTCTTCAGCTTGTCCAGAAATGTGAACTCATGATTTCATTCATTTGACTTAAAAGATGTACATCTACCTCCGGTTTCTGACATTTAAAAGGTGTAGTTTGAGATTTTTGGAAATATGCTGATTATGTTAGCTTGGCTGAGCATAAAGACAGGAAACGGTAAGATACAGCTCACCCGCTCAAGCTAAAGGTAGCCAAAATCACCTGTGTGTAAAGCCAAAGTTGGATTTGGTCATAATTTGGTAACATCATCGCTGTCTGGTGACATTGTGACTTCACTGCTATATGGTCACAGAATAACCAGTTACTAACATTACTAACATTATATTAAAGACAAGGTAATGTTGTTACATTACATCATAGTTTGGCATGGCACTCAACAAATCCTGAATCAAATTCTGAATTACAGGAATTCTATACATGCAGTTTTTATCCCACCTTTGCCGTAAATGGGTGTCGAGGCGCAAGTCATCTGTTGAGTAGAGACACACCACACAGAGCAGGATTGCTCTTTCCCTGTTTCCAGTCTTTATGCTGAGCTGAGGATTTAAATGGTTGATGATTTATAACATTAAAATCATCATTTTCCCAGAATGTTGACTTGTTCCTTCAAGACATGATACATATTTTAGTTGCATCTGTTGTATAAAGTTTCCACATTATTGAGTATCATTTATGGCAACAAAAAAAAAAAAGTCAGTGAGTCTGTGTGAATGTGAATTTTACTGTTTTTTCTGACATGTTAAGGATGTAAAACCTTTACTGTAAATACATCTGACAGTCAAATGAACTGGTTTAATTAAAGTAGCAGGTGTTTATTCATTTGTTTTGGGTTTTTTTTTTTAATCCTTATTTAAAAGCAAACGTGAAACTCAAAACTTGCTTTGCAGTCAGTGACTGCCTGAAGTCTAGAACCCGTGTTCGTCACTAAACGCTGCGTTTCCTGTTAAGCCTTTACTGTTCCTTACTGTTGGTGCGTCTCGCTACCTTCAGTTTTGTCTTCAGTAACTGGAAAGCATGCTTTGTCGGGTGGAGATCAAACCTAATGATGGTCTCCTTCACTCGGACCTTATATTGAGAATTGGAAGTTCAGCGCTTGGAATCAACTCCAGATCTTTTATCTTAATTTGTCCTGAAGGAAATAGTTCTCACCCGTCTATGAAACTACTCATCAATTATTCAAATACTTTAGAGCCTCTGAAAATGTACAAAAATGGTTGTAATTCCTAAACAGTTGATGTGATGCTTAAAGTTGAAAGTCTGCACTTCAGGTACATCTTAAAGGTTTGATTTTAAATCTACTGTGGTGGCGTGCAGAGGCAAAAAAACAAAACAAAACAAAAAAAACAAATGCTAACTGAAATCATTTTAAATGCTTTCATTTCTTATTTGCATACTAAAGTAAACATGCTCCAACCATCTCACCGTATCGAGTCAGTTCACAGAATTGGCAGCAGGGGGCACAACAGACCAGTTACTGCAGCTTCTCCTGCACAGATGAGCTTCTCAGGACTGAAGAAAAGTGCTCACTGTTTAAGAGCAAGAGTGGGAGTCATGGGGAGGGGGGGCAGACTTTTATGATTAAAGCCAACACACCCTGAAGCTGAGCTGCAGCAGCAGACAGCTAATTCTTGTGGTTTTACCTGCATTCTCTCTCTGAGCCTTTAAAGCTTTGAGTGGGTGGATTTTAAAAGAGGTCCGAACCTGCCCGCAGTTTCACAAACCAAAAAGTCTGCACACGTTTAACCGGCAGGAGGAGGAGGAGGAGTTTCTCATACTCACCAGCGGAGAGGTTTGGGTAAATTATAAATGAGGAGACTTATAACACTCTAATGAATGTAAACAGTTTATGATGGCATAATCACTGGAAACAAACAGCTGCACCGATAACATCTGAATTAGCTATTTAAGCCCCTTCTGCAGCCAGGTTTTACATTTCTGTTTCTCATGTGAACATCCCAGTGTGATGGCTTAAACTAACAGCTGATTACTCATGCAATAGTAAATTGCATACGAATGTAACATTGTAGCAATTCCAGTTGGGGGCAAAGCAAAACACTCTCTGACAGACTCTCTCAGAGTATCCAGGATTCCTGTGCAGAGGCAAAACACACACGCCAGTAACCGTTTCCAGCTTAACAAGCGTCCCTCTTCTTAAATAGTGCACAGCAAATCAGCCGATTACCAACAGGTGAGTTGACCAGAGGGGCGGGAGCAGAGGGAGGACCCGCCCCTGAAACACAAGGTGTGGTTAACACAAAAACAAACACACAACACAGAGGGGAGAGAAAGGGAGAACGGGTGAGTCAGCACGGGAGGACCAGAGGACCGCGACATGTTGTTGGTGCCACACAGGCTGGCCTGAGTATTTCAGAAACTGCTGACCGACTGGGATTTTCCACCATCTTGAGGGTTTACAGAGAATGGTCCCAAAAAAAGAGAGGAAATATCCAGCGAGCAGCAGTGAAAATCAAAATGAAAATGAAAGAGCAGGAAACATAAATTTTGATTGCATTAAAGGAGACAAGTTTCATGAATTCATTAAATACTCTGCTATTTACATTAAAAAAAAATCTGAGGGGGTGAGGTGGGACTCACTGACTGATTTTTAATATCGTAATAAAAATGTGAGGAATATATTTTATTAGTAATAAAAACAGCCGCAGCATTTAAATATCATAAGCCTGTTTTTCCCTTTTTCTGTGTGTTAACATCCTTTATATATAAAAAAAAATCTTAGGAAGAGTTAGATCAGGATACTGTGGATAATTGTGGATAGTGTTTCTTGCATATCTCTGAGGGATGATCTTGATCATCGTGAGCTGTGGCAAACACTAAACCTGTGATGGGTCTGCAGCTGGTTTATGCTGGCTGTAGTCAGCACATTCTCCAAGCACATTAAATTAGTAAGTTCTCCGGGATGGAGGGGCCCTACAAAGCTGCTCCTGTTTTAAAGCCCGAAGGGTGGTTACGCCCAGCATTGATTCGACTTGTTGATTGACGTATGATGTTACCTTTTAACATGTTAAAAATGATCCAGCATCCCCCCCCCAAAGACTGAGGCCGAATGCTGCCACCACCAACCGCGACACAGAGACGCCGGTGGGACAAAGCAGAAGCAGTTAGAGGCAGAGTATTGTCCGCAGCCTGCAGGTGGTCTTACAGTTGTAAAGCTGCTGGGGCTCTGAATGAAGGACTCGCAGTTTGATGGAGCGTGTGGATCAGCTAAAGCGGGACGGGTCAGGTCAGGCATGACAGACTCGCAGCTGCTTAACTATAGTTTTAAGTGATGATTCGTAACAGACGTCTCAGTGTCCCACTGAGTAATCCTAACTGTTAGAGTAAGTTCATGCTGCGCTTCCACAGTTCCAGAACAAATGCTTGTTTTAAGCTGCACGTAAAGCACTTAAAGCTGATCCTAACACAACATTTCTTCAACGAATGCTGCTGACTTTGATTCAGAGTTACACTAAACAAATAAATGGAAAAGGAAAGCTCCAACTTGGGACAGTCTTCAATCTTTTACAAATAAAATAAAAAACAAAACATGATTTTAAGAGAAAGCAGAGGTCACGTGACAGTTATTACAGCTGCGATTTACTTTATTTGTGGAGTTTAGGACAAGCTCGATAAAGCTAAATCTTCTTTCCTTTTATGTCGGCACGTTTCATATTTTTGCTCGGTTTTTTTCACAACAGTGTTGGTTTATTTTTATGCTCTTTATAGATTTTTATTTGATAACCATTTGAAAAGTTGTCCGGAGTAGGGGGCGCTCGTGGGGATCATTTTCTGTGGAAGAAAAGTCATGTGACCCGTCAAACACAGGTATGGTCTTCTGCTTCTGTAGCCCATCTGCTTCACGGTTCGATGTGTTGTACCTTCAGAGATGCTCTTCTGCATACCTTGGTTGCAACGTGTGGTTATTTGAGTTACTGTTACCTCCCCATCAGCAAGCAATTATAGTCAGTTATAGCAACTTTATTTAGAGGTTAAAAATAACTCAAGTACAACTACAGAAACCAGGAGAAGTTGTAATAAAATCAGAGTACATGTGAGCAGATTGTTGGTAAAGTGACAGGAAGAACACGTCATATATGCTTTATGTATGTGGAGCTAAACAAACACTTAATCACGACTCCAGAGGATAATCTCAACTCTGCTGATGGTCCATCAGGTCTTAGAAACCTGAATAATTAGCATTTAATTCACCCACCGAAGGAGAAAATGTGCTGACACCTGCAGGCCCTGAGATGGTCTTGAAGGCTGAAATATATGATGTAAATTCTCAGAAGAAGCTCAGGGAGGGTGGGGGCTGCCCCTCAGTTATCAGGCAAAATAATAAACACAAGGCTGCTGCTGTGTGCACGCACCACGTCCTTGTGGATTTGTCTCTTGATGTAGGTTGGGATGAGTGACAAACATGTAACCCTGTCAGTCCTTGGGAAGCTTGTCTGACGTTGTTGCGGTGTTACAGTCGAAACAGTGATGATTGAGGTCTGCAAAGAAAGCCAAAAAGTCACAGCTTTCTTTCTCTGCGCCCCCAAACTGAATTTACTGGATGTTCATTAAGTAGTGAGCCACTATTCCTTAGTCTGTGATGGATAAAAGAAATGCGCTTTATCAAACAGATCTGGACCAGCAGCGCAGCGAGCTCCTAAATGCTTGGTCACAGTTATGAAGAAAATTTCTTCTCAGGAACAATTTCCTCTCCTGCTGAGGATTCAGATGCAAGCCAGTTTCCAAGAAGTTAGGAAGAAAGAAAAGTAAGGCCTGTATTTAATTCAAAAACAGAACAAAGATATGTCCCCCCCCCCACCTCCTCACTTGGTTGTAGTCATCCTTTGTTACATTTGTTTGTTTCCACTCGGTGACAGGTCCGGACTGCAGGTAGGCACTTCTGTTCATTTATTTTGTTTCGATTTAAAATTGGTATTACATTTATGGTTTCATTTCATTTCTCTCTTTTTTTTTTGGCATTTGGAAAGTAGATCTTCAGTGCTTCAAATTCTTTGAAACAGACAATATGGCAGATGAATGTAGCTTCTGAAAAGGGAAACCCGTGAGTAAGTACTTTAAACTAAGTTAGTTCTTTAGTGTCCAGCAGGGGGCGATTCATCAAGGTGCAAAAAGACCTCCAGTTCTATAGAAGTCTATAGGAAAGAAAATGCCCTCTGCTCCTTTTCTGTGGCACTTTCCTGATAATTTTATGGGCTCATAAAATAAACTTATACTTCCTGACACTGCTTTCTGTCATTTATGGAAAATACATGCAAACCTGTGGAAGGAGAGGAGAGCAGGATGAGTATATGAGCAGGACTTTGGATTTGAGAAGTTGTCAATGACGACGCCCAAAGGATAAAGTTCTGGTGAGTGAGTAGTTTGTGTGTTTGTAAAAAAAAAAAAGTGGACATCGCTGTTCCACCTGATCACGTTTTATGTACGTGGCTAGAGACCGGCCACATGTGTAGTACGCCTCATAAGTTCCTTTTAATTTAAATATTTATGACCATTTGTACATGTAGATTTTCACCAACTTTCTTATGTCTTTTTCCTCCACCACTGCTCTCTCCTCATTTCCACACACAGAAATGTGCATAAAAGTCTGTATTTATGCAGAAGACCACACCAGGTGGGACTCCTGTCGGCTAAGAACAGAACTGAGGCTACAGGGGCTCCCAAAGTGCGGGCCCCTGGTGGTCCGCGAAGGTACTGCAGGTGTGCCACAGTAATAACAGAAATTCAATTACTCACAAGTATGTGTATTTATATACATTTGTTTATATAAGAGGTGAATTAAAATGGTAATAGGAGGTGGTTAGTTTGTGATATTACTCATTACTCTGACATAAATTTACTGCTCTTGTACTGAAGTTTGTGTCCCAGTGGCGAGTGGGTCATATTTTGGCATTAGCAATTTATAGCCAACACCCTGTGCTGTTTGTTTGTTTTTTTTTTATACATTTTTCAAGGGAATACAACACTTTCTCTTGTGTTTTGTATTTTTGTACACTTATGGGTGCTTAGTACCAGTTGAGCAGTAACACCTCAGCCTGCCGGAGAAGTTTACATCCATGTTTTTGGTAATGAACACAAGTGGCACTGTGCTCGTGCCCAGAATGCCCACTGGATAATCCAGACCGGCAGTTGACTTATGATATATTGATACAGCCTATTGATAAGTGTGCGTCAGGTTTATACTTCGAGACAGCAAAATTTATAGCAGCGCTTTGGCTGTAATTTAAGTATACTGCCTGCCAAAGGTAAAAAGCCTTTGAAACTATCAAATTAACCAATAATTGAGTTTTCCATCTTGAATTTTGATCAAATTTGATTTAAAAATCTGCAAATCTGCCAAAGTCAAATCCAAACCACACAAACTCAGTTTGGTTGCTACATTTGGATTTATATTTCATTATCTAAACGGCCGATGTTTAAACAAAAGACATGAGACAGTGTGAACTTTGCACTTTTATTTATTTTTTTTGCAAATACACTAGAAATGTTTACAAAAGCACTGTAGAAACATCTGTGCAGTGTAAATTATCAAAAACTAAAAATGAATATTACTTTGAAATCATTTTGCACCTAACATGACAAGGGGGGGGATTGTCATTTTCAGCAGCAAAACAAATTAGTATATCTCAAAAGGAAATGTCTGTTAGTGACTTCAAAATATTGAAATGGGGAGAAAAACAAGGGCATGGTGCTCTTCCCTGAAGGAGGGCTTCATTCATCTAGATACGTTTTCTTCTACTCAGTCAAGATAATCAGCCTTCCAGTAAAAATCACTCCAGTCTGACAGAAACAGTTCATTGCTCCACAACCACAAGTTCTCATACTCATCGAACACGAACACCCAAAACCACACCCGACACTGTTACAGACTTTACAGGACTGACTGTTCCCAGTGCGCCACACTGGTCCATCTTTTACACTTTTTTTTTTCTTTTTTCAGTCTAAGGGGTAAAAGCTGAATAATACAAAATAACTATATTACACTACAAACAAAAAAAGAGGGGAAAAAAAGAAAAAACATAAATAGTGAAATATTCTGTAGCCCTGTGCAAAACATTACATTTATTTTACACAGCTGTGTATTGCTTTGTCTTATATAATACTGAGATTTTTTCTCTGCCCACAAAGAGCATTGATCACTGTTTGCTTTGCACTGGGTGAAATTATAAAATACCATTAAAGATAAAAAAAAAAAATCCTCTTTTTAAAAAAAAAATTTGCCTTGATGTAAAAGGCACATACGCATGTTCACACTCACACAACACTGCTCAAATACTTTCACATAAGTTGTGGCACGAGTTTAAAGCAGGAAAAAAAAAAAAGAGAAAAAAATGTAGTGGTTTTGTGGCACAGCCGTTATCGCGCAGGGTAAACACGGCACCGGGGCAGATCTAAGGGGGTTATCTTTGGTCAAGTTGGAATGAGCCAATGGGCTTGAAGGACTGGACTCAAAGGTCAGTGTAGTACAGTGGAATTAGAGCGAGGGGTCGGACACACACACGCACACACACGATTCTCTGAATTAAGGTGTTTCAGGTTCAAGTCGATATATTTAAAAAAGGTGGTTGCATGCATGCAGGTGGGATTCTTTTTTCCCCTATTAAAAAAGGCCTTAAGTGAATTGATTTTACTTCAGAATGAAACTTCAACATTTGCTTTGTGGCTTAAAGTTCAAACAAAACTGATACCACTATCTGTCCACTGAGGCCTGAGCAAGGACGATGGTTTGACTCAGCATAGAAACTGGAAACAGAGCGAAAGAGCTAGCATGCAAAGGGACCTTCCTTTTTTTTTTTTTTTTAATTATTATTAAAGAGCACAGACATCACATATTACAGCGGGATAGAGGAGTTTTACATGTAACCACGCACATTAGCATCATAAATGTGGTGCCTGAGGTGACTTTTCTGTGCTGCAGCACCGTTAAAGCAATAACCTTGCATTGCAGCCACTAATGATCAGGTTGCATTAACTACAGAGGCAGGAAAATTATAGCAGAGGAGATGGAGTGGGCTGCAGCAACTACTGAGCACAGAAAGGAACAACTGAGGGCTTGAGTGCTCCTTGACTAGTTGGCATCTGTAGCATCAACTTTACTCAGTCTGCGCTACCTAAACAACGGATCACCATCCTGGAACCGGATGTTTTGTCAGTGCTGGAAGAAACCAGACAGAGCTCTTCTGTTTCCTGGCTTCATGTCAGAGCTATGCTAGACAGGCAGCCGACTGTAGTCTTAATGGACAGTGTGGCATCTGAATTTCCACCAAAGCAAATGTGTGTCTTTTCCAAACCTGCGTCAAAGCACTCTTACCCACTTCTAGATGGTGCCCAAGTGGCTCGCCCCCTTTTAGATCCTCCGGTGAACTGTTTGCTAATAAAAAAAAAAAAAAAACCCCAAAAGATGCACGTGATGTGGTCAGATTACACAATATCTCTAGTGATAACTGTAACTGCTCTAATTCCAATAAATGATAGCAAGCTTTGGGCTTTGCTTTTGTGCTCAGGTGTCAAAGGGTTGGCACCAAAAAGGCGTCAAGATTTTAAGACTTGAGTGGGGGTGGGGGAATGCCCCTGTGGATCAACCCGAAATTCTGTGTGAGCACAATATGGTAAACACCCCATATACAAATACAAGTTCAAAGGTTATGGCATCTTTAGCAGCAATAACAAATACAAAAGTATATCAAAAAGAAGACACTCCTTGTGCTAAAAGCACAGAGGCATGGATGTCTACTGTCCATTTACATCATCCACCTTCGAAAGCAATACTAGCCAGGACAAACTATTGAAATGTTCTTAACATGTGGACCACTTGCATTGAAACAACCAGGACAAAACAAAACACAAAAAAAAGATAAGTGAAAATATACAGGGCACAATTTCCAGGCAAAGTGCAGGGAATTTTTTTTTTCCATGCTGAAGGTATTATGGCCTTAAATTCACTTCCCACTGGCATGTGACGAGCTGGAAGGCGTGCCGGACATTAAACGTGAAATAAAAGACAGACAGTGATTCGAGTGCCGCGTGCCGAGTTTGCCTCCGCGTCTACAGCTCCTTGGCAAACTGCAAGACCGCGCAGCGGCGAGTGGTGCACGGGACTCCGGCTCTAAATGAACGGTCACGGCACGGGACAGTATCTTTGACAGAGAAGCTGCAAATGCATTTACACAACAGGACCAAAAAAACAAAAAAAACAAAAAACTGGTAGGCTTGTGTAAGGACTGGCTTTAGCAATCCAAATTGTGCTTTCTCTAATATGTAACAGTGTAGACATGCAGGAGCAGTCGACACCAGAGCAAAGGTTAGTGTCTTTCAGCACATCAAGAAGGACTGCTTGCTGGATTTGGTCAGAGGTATGTCATCAGTTCCCCTTTACATATGTACACGATATTGCCAGCTTATTTGAACCATGCATGAAGATAAAGAACACGCTCAACCACTGTAAGGCAGAAAACTGGTTCAAGTCTCCCTTGTAAGTTCTGAGGGTGTTAAATTTTTTTTTCTTCCTTTTTGTTTTGAAATGTACAGTGAAGCCTAAAAGTGCAACTTTCTTATCAATTTCACAGCTAACTAGTGAGGGTCTCAACTGAGGACTCAGATATATGATGTCTCGTGGGGGATGGGTGGGTGCACTGATTAATTCTTAGGGGAAAAAAAAGGCAAATAATTTGGCTCAGTCTGTTTCATGTATAAAAGAATATACCATGTTCTGTTGTGTTCTGAGCCCAGGAGCTGCAGCTTTGTGCTAATGAGGGTTTTCTAATCTGTTGGCTTAAAGTTTTTTTCCTCGCACGGCAGCGACGAACAGGAAAGAGAAGGAACACGGCAGTAACGACGCCCCCACTGCTGTTTGCGTGAATGCAAAACGCTCTGCGTGTCTTATTAGCAAGTAAATTTTGCTCAGAAGATCGTGCATCCGAGTGTTACAGCAACACTTAGTATTCTACCGTGTTCCCTCAAGGGATTACTGGAGAGAAAAAAAAAAAGAGGCTTGTCCTGGCCAAGCCCACCCAGCCAAGTCTCTTTATCTTTTAGGGCCAACCAGGACGGAAATGAGGATTAGAGAGTGGGGTTGTTAGGTTGTGTTGCAGCAGGCAGTGAGGGCCATGCTCAGCAGGTAGAGAGGAGGAGGACAGACAGTCATGAGAGGGCTCAGTCAGAGGAGCAACGTCTTTGTTGGCTAAACAATTACTGCGGTTTGTGTCCAACCGCTTTCCCCAACCCCCCCGATGTGAAGCGAAAAGGAGCCCACTGTTTTTGCAACCCCACCCCCACCCGTAATAATGTAACACCCCCATGCCGCTTCCACGGCCCCCTCCTGAGGGGATCCTCGATCAACACTTCTGGGCCTCCACTGGAGACATGGCAATGTAGAGCCGTTCTTCGCCGGCTGGCTGGCCGGCGTCTGCTAGACACGTCGTCCGTTTTGTCGCTGACCGGAGTGTAGGCCGGTGTCATCTTTCGCCGTCTGCGCGGGGAGCGTCGGGGATAGGGCATCAGCACAAACCGCAGAAATGGCACGATGTCCAAATGTTAATTTATATCATAATTTGCATCAAAATATGAATGAATGCACTGAAATGTTTACACTACAATGCAAGTATGCACCAGCTGTACAAAAACGAAGCCACCACATTAACTTAAACAGAAACCGTTACACTGTGAGGTGAGAACTCAACAAGAACATGTCCCATAATGATAATTAAAATGATAACAATGAGAGATGATGGATAACAAATTAAAAAGGAGAACAGAAAACAAGGCAAAACTGAAGACTTACAGCAAAAGAATGAAAAGCTTCAGTAAAATCAATACGTTTTACTTCATTCTAAAACAGAAAAGGAAAAAAGGGGGGTTACAGAAAATTAAAATTAGAACACGGTTAATACAACATTTCTTCACATTGCAATTAAGCATCAACATCCTCTCTGTGCTAACATCTAAACTTGGATGCACAGGCGTATGTTCGGGAATAGCTCTGGGAAATATTTGCTTTTGCAGAAGAGATCGGGTGCTCGGCCTGGCTCTGTCTCCAAATCTCTCAGATTATTCTTATTTGTGTAATCTGCATAAAAACCATTTCAGAGATTAGCAACAGAAGCAAATATTTCCCAGAGCTATTCCTGTGACATGTAGCAGGCCTTCCTCTGCATACAGAATGAATAAACTATAATAATCTGAGAGCTGGGGGTTCAAACCAGCAGTCCCTGAACTATTAGAGATAACGGGGGGAAACGTGTGCTGTACATCATCGTCAGGCTACTCTCGTTCAGTGAACTGCAGCTGCTACCCTACGCTCATGTCTGCTCTGGCTGACAGGAAATGTTGGACACTTTTGCTTCCTGAATTCAAACATGCACGTGCTGTTAGGAAACATTTAGCAAAGGGGAAAAAAAAAAAAATCATCACTTGACCCATTTGAATTGTGGAAAACTGCTCATGCTGACTTTGCTGCGCAGATATCATGCAGTGTGTTAGTTAACATGCGCGTAGCTTTGGGTTAAACCTGCAGCGGCTCGGGGCCAGTGGTGCAGGAAGCTGTTGACCATGCAAGAACCAAACAGTCAAAACCTTTAACGCTAGTGTTGACTGCGACTTATGACTAATATCTACCACCAGACTATGTCTCATTGACACTGTGAGATAATGTCAGTGGGCAGCAAACACCACACACCTGAGTAATTGCATCATTAATACAGTGTAGGCCACAGGAGAACTCGGCGGTCTTTACCTTCTTCTGGCGGTTTCGGCAGAACAAGACGATGAGCACCAGCAGCAGGATGATGCCCAAGCCCACGATGAGCACGGGGAAGTTGGACACCAGAGTCACGATGAGGAGCAGTGACCTCATCTGGGATGCTGAGTCATCATCAATAGTCGCTGTCTAGAGTTGGGAAAGATGGCAGTATTGACTTGCGGTTCACTTGGGGTTAATCAAACAGCGTCTGCTGTACTAAAGGATTAGATCCTCACCTCATTGACGAACATGATGGGGAAAATGGTCTCGCTGATGTTCTTTGTTTTACTGGGGGGGGGAGAAGAGGCACTGGGAGGTCAGGGGGGACATCTGGCTCGACATGTGGCTGAAATGGTGTCAAAGTGTATGTAGCAACAGTAAAGTGGATCAGAGTTCAAAGTCTGACTTACGGAAAGCCCTGGACTCGCTTCAGAATAATGTTGAGCTGAGCTCTATTACAGGCACGAATGGGAACTCCTGTCGTCTATAAGAGAGGAGAGTTTTTAAAAAGAGGGCCGAATCATTTCATCAAAAGGTTCGAGAAAAACTAAACCACGAGAGGACTAAGAAGTTCCAGTGTCAGACAAATAATGTATAAAATAAACGTGAGAAAAATCTATTGATCAAATGTTACCATTTCCAGATGTTTGTAAGTTATCATCTGTGCAAGAGTCTGAATACTTTCTTTTGGATTTTTGCACATATTTCAAACGTGTGATTGCTAGATGCTTATTTTAAACCTTTAGTTAACCAGGAAGTGAAACTCTTAACCACAGAGTCACAATGCTGCTGTAAGTATGTGCGTCTGTCAGCAGAGGATGGGTGGGGTCGCTCTGGTGCACATCCAGATCATCCATCCACTGCAAAATGAGGTATTTTAGCATCGCGTGTAATTTGAAATGTGACTTGTTTGGGTTTTCTTTCTACCAATTAAAAAAAAATGACTATAGATTAGTGTGCTTAAAAAAAAAAAAAGGAACTCTGCTATCACCGTGATCATCCACATTTGATAAACAGACTACCAGCTAAACACTGAATTAATCAAAAAACCCAACGTCTTGAGGCTGAGTTCATTTTTTAAAATTACACATTTCACTTGCTCCCATTAGAATATGTCTTGAGCGACAGCTAAGATAAAGTAATGTACGAGTTACAGTTAGCTAACCGACAGACTGAAGTTAATTTCAGACTCATTTGCGGCGATGACAGCATTAAGAGTTCAACGTACCGGCTGCAGGTCAAGATACGTCTCGTGCTCCTCCTTGTTGGGATTAAGGCCGTCGATGGCATTGATGTAGGCAGGGTCAGCTTGATAAAAGTGTGGGAAGGACACCACAATGGGAGCGCCTTGAGGAACACAACATGATTGAGTCATATTTCTGTCTTAAGACACTCAAACAACAAACAAGGTTCAGAACAGATAAAAGTCCTAACGTGAGATAAGAGCTCGCGTTCTGCGCAGTGAAAACGTGCAGCCGTGTCTGTAAATGAGATAATGGAGTTGATGGCTAATGCGTGTGTGTTTCGCGTTTTATTGAGCGCCGGTAATGATTGACGGAGACGGCAAAGCAGAGAGCATTACCTCTCCTTTAAATAGGAAAACTTAAGTGATCAGTCCTTCGGCAGAGCGGCCATCACTGCTAAAAGTTGCTCCCCAAATTCAAAAAGTGCGCGTCCACAAACAGAAACGCCGGGATGTGAAAGGTTCTCCGCAATCGGAGTCAAATATAAACTCTCCTTTTGATTCAGACAATCAAAACAAGCCTGGGCTTATTTCTTTTCAGGCTTTTTAGGGTTGCAGTGGGAACTTAAATCAAATACTTGAGACTGCGCTACAGGAGCGACTTTATACCAGAGCTGCAAATAACTAAAACTATGACAATTAGAAAGCCCCCTCAGTCCTTAACACCTTCTCTCTAAGGCTGTACTCAGATCACCATCTGCTGTCCCTTTTTTTGGTGTATTAAAGGTTTTAGAAGATCTTGAGCACAGAAGATTCCTGCACATCAAATCCAAACCACATTTAGATGAAATGCAACACCTTCATCCTCTTGTCACCCCTGTTTCTCTGTTGGCTAAACTCAAGAGAGACGGAGGTGCTGTGCAGACCACATGCTGCTGCTAGCAGAACTCTAATGAGCACAACAAGGAGGAAAAACTCTCTGTGGGCCCTTCAGGAGCGAGAGGCAGCCATGCTGGAAAGCCGAGTCTCGCACCGCGCAGATAGGTTGGTGACGTCCAGACGCACAAATCCAATGGGAACACAGTCTGTGCAGAAGATCCGATTTGATAATCTCATTTCACTGTAGCCTAAACAAATTTTATTGATTTATTTAACCTTTTTAAACTGACGTTTCTAAAACCCACACACACACACACAAAAAAAAAAGAGGGGCGGGGGATCTAGAGAAGCGGCACTGTTACCAGAGGGTAATGCTTTTCCTGTGGTTACAGCAGCATGACACCACTTTGTTTATGACAGCGGGGCTTGACACCGATTGGCTGCCTGTGAAGCATCGCACATCACATCAGCATTTCCTTTACATTCGAACAGGAGGAAGTGATGCAGACAGCCAATCAGATTTGATTATGATGCATTTAATAGACACCAGCCTTATATAAAACCATAAGATGCATTTCCCATTTAGGAATCTTACAATGTAACAAAAATTGTAAGAATAATTAATTATATGAACTGTGTAAAGAAACTGGAAGGTTCGGAGGTTATCTTTGAGTCTTCATGTCAAGCCCAGTGGAGGTCGCCTTATCAGGGCTATCGCACTCCACTCAATGACCACCATAAACTACTTGAATAACCTGCGCTCTCAGGCAGCACAGTTAATTATTGAACCAGAACACTGAGTAAAATCTGGCCTGCTCAAATAGTGGGAATGTCAGATAGCAGCCAGGGGACAGGGCGGCTGAGCGAAAGGACATTTTTGGGGGGTAGAAAGTGTGTCATGGGGCCAGTGTGTGATCAGAGGGAAGTGGGTGACAGTGGGTAACCAGGTCAAGCTCTGCAGTAACTGAGGACGGGAGAGAATGGTGGCGGGATCGGGCGGCACTCCTACCTTCTCGACAAACGCTGACTTTAAGCACCCCGGTGCCGAGACACTCTCCAGCTGGCACGCAGAAGCCCGCGTTGGTGGGGTTGTTTTCGGGGCTCATGAGGACGTCACTAGGGGGTGCAAAGCGGTAGGCTTGGATCCCTTTCACCTCCACGTCTTTGACGTAGGCTAAATGAATAGACCTGAGGAGAGACAGAAAGAGCTCAGTGCTTAAGAAGGACCTTCGGGGGCTTTTAATAAAGACCTTGAGTGCCATCCAAGAAGGAAATCACAGTTATCTTTGGCTTTATAAATCTTCTAAAAACCCGATTAAGAATGATAGCGGTCATTTCCTGTGCTATCCAGGCATGTCCACACCAAACTCCCTCCACACGTGTTTCCACCGGATGCCTTCTCATAAGTTGTAATATCTCGTGTCCTTATCAGCATATTTGTAAGCACACGGTGCGCGACTCACTCGGCACTTCCTTTCATTAACCTCAGCCGAAGTTCTCGTCCTCACCCTGCTGTGTGGTTTGACTGTAAACAAATTTAAAGCCGTGTGAGCGCACACACCTGCACAGGTCAGCAGCGAAGATGTAGAGCAGCTCGTTCCTGTTTATGAGCGGGTGGAAGACCGCGCCATCGGTGCCGTTGATCATGTTGCTCTGATTGGACGACCACCACGACATTTCCCTATTGATCAAAAAGAATTAGATATTAATAATGACAGCAAGCGTTACTCAAGCATTGGTACAACTCTGAGGTACATCTGCTTTCTAGAATTCAGAGGGCATATCGCAGATTGTAAAAAAACCAAAATGTTACTAGTTTCTAGTTCATTTCGATTCAAAGTAACAAATAAGAAACACTTTCTCAGTTAACATGTTCACATATAGAAAATGTCCATTTGAGCGTCTTAAAATGTGCCGTTTTGTCCTAAATACTGTTCGCCGTCATAACTGACCAAGAAGTCCTACTTTTCAGGAGCTGAAACAACCACATGTTTAGGTGTTGACTGAGAAATGACAAAAAAAATATAATAATTAACAGTGCAAATTTAGCTGTTAAAAAAAGAAAAGGAAAAGCAGATGCTACAGAAATTATACTCATTTGTGGATCTTAACCTTATTTTCCTTCCCCCATTCGTGATCTTATAACCCCTCAGATTTATCTGGTGACCCTTTCTCGACCTCCACCAGCTACGAGAGCACAATCTTACCTGAACACTGAAACAGAGAGCGCAAAGAAAAGCACCACAACGCCGTGACATCAGTCGCAGCTGCTTTTCTTTGCATTTTATGTTTTTGGCATTTTGCCTCACTCGCATTTACCGTCTTACCGTGTAAGACGGTAAATGCGAATAGAAAGCAGAAGGCCTGTTGTTGAGCTGGGAATCAAATTGCTGATTGCATTCACATCCGTCCCACCACAGGGTCACCACAGCGGCAGCCACTTTCGGCACAGCTGGGCTGTTTAAAGTGAGTATTTCTGCACTGCTGCTGGAACTTTTACATGGAGGTCAACACGTTGTCCAGCACACGCAGTACTTTAAACACACATTCAAAGTGCAAAGTTGATTTGGATATCCAAACACCCATTTTGCAACCCCTCTCCATTTAAAGCCAGAGAACAAAGACTTTCCCCTCTGGACTTTCAGATGCAAATTGCATAACAAAGTAAATGGGAATATCACGAGGGGAAGGAAGCACAAGCCGTTTGCTGACTAGAAAGTGTTTCCTGCTATTCAGGAAAGCAAGAAAAATAAAACAGTTTATATGAAGACAGTTGTAAACGCCTAGTATGAGTTTTTACCTCAGGCCGTTCCACGTGTCAATCTTCCCATAATCCAAGTAGTTCTGCTCACCGGTGTGGAACACAAACTCTCCTTCATGGGTGCCGTTTTTCTGTAGGACAGAATCAAACACGAGGTTCAGTGAAAGCTGCTGTGACAGAAGGCAGAGCAGGAAGTGTGTTTACTAAGGACATAATGGGGGGGGTATACAGCTTTGTATTTGTTCTTAGTGCAAGCATAAGTAACCGAGTGAAGATCCCTAAAGGAAAAAGTAAGGAGAAGGAGTGGATACAGGGAAATCCTCGTTTTCAATAAGCTGCTGAAACGATAAAAACTGTTTTCTTAACACAGAAACAAAAGTGTCCAATTCTGTTTTCTACAGTTTGTTACAGTTTAATTCCTTATTTTGAGCAGCAAACTGATCAGAAGTCATTTCAACAGCATTAAGACCAAATAAAAAAAAAATTGTTAACTAATTAACTAATTAGGGAACTAAATTCTCTTTAAGCCACCCGTAACGCTGCACTCAGGATCACGTGGTTGTGGCGTTGCTAAGCTGTAAACACTGCTCTATAAACAGGAAGTATAAGCACCGTCCATCAGCATGTAGACATTCTGAATTTTCTTACATGACGTTGCCTCAAACTTCCACTTGTTTCTCTTCTGCAAAAATAACCCCTAACAACACAGAAGAAACAACAAAGTGACCAAAACATCACCTGCAACTAAGCTTACCTTCCACATCAGCCCAAAATATTCGTCCACTTCAGGCTTCATGGAGTGGATCTTTGAGAGAAGAGGGTCTTTAAAGCCCCACAGAACCTCATGCACGGTGCGGGTCATGAACATTTCAATGCCCAAGCTGTTCATGTACATGGAAACAATAGTTCGCAGGAAGAAGGAGTAGGAGTTCAGCTCGTTCATCACCGCCTGAGGAAGATGGACAAAAAGAACAATGCCACAGTCAGCCTGGAGGCAAAAGGTGGGAATTCTCCCATGACATGCGGTGGAAAAGATCACATCATTTTCTTGGCCTGATTTTCAAGAAATGAAAATGCAACAATAAAGTTTTTGGGAACATTCGCGTGAATGTCACATGAACTGTCTGCTTCTAGTCGCAGTAATGCAATAACTCACCACAAACGGGATGTTGACAGTCCTGATGATGTCAACTTCAGGGTCTCCAGCAGACTTCTCAGGCACAAAGACAAAAGATTTGGGGTTCAAAGCGTAAACCTTGGTGCCATTCTCCAGGAAAGTTACATTTTCCCGTGGCCTGTATTCCCTGGTGTGGACAGGTAATTTATCAGTTAGGCCAGATTTCTTCTGTTTGGACTTCATACATCAAAATAATTCCAGATGGTTTTCCTTAAACAGGGCTTTTAGAAACATGGCTTAAATGTTCCGCACTTTCCTTTTCTGTCATTACAGACGTATTTAAAGCATTCACATCAAACTAACCTGTAAGTATAAGGTCCGATCTGTTTAACAGACGCCTTCCCACCTGCCAAGAACACCTCTGGATTGGTCACATTGAAGAAGTAATACTCCATATAAACAGGTGGAGGTGGATTCTTCCATGACTCGAACACTTGGCTCTTCTCTGTTAAAGTAATTTCCTGTCAACAAAAGAAGAAAAATATGAGATTTTTACTGAGCACTTTGATTTTGGGGCATCTGAAAGAACACATGGTACTTTTCAGCAAGAAGCTGGTGCCGGGCCAAGACCCCGAAATCCGGAGGGGAGTCGAGAAAAGTCCTTCACAGCTGAAAAACCATCAGGACAGCCAGCCAATCTTAGCAAAATAAAATGCACACGCAGTCTTCAACTTCAGCAACCCTAGGCAAGAATCTGACCGTTTGCCCGTGGTACTCGCATATTGGAATGATGAAACGTGGCAGTCGGCGGCGTTAGCCGTCACGCTGCCTGCAGGATGTCAGGTGAGACTTGCAGCCAGAGGATACAAAAGCAAAACAACCACAAAATGCTGAAAATGGTTTCCCTGAGTTATTTCGGCCGAGGCTCTGGCTGAAATCATGTGGAGAAAAACCTGGGAAAAAAAAAAAAATCACTCGTATGTTAACAATCTGTGACCAAGCATGAAGACATGACCCACTTCCTCCGATATCTTTCAGTCCTGAAATGATCCGTCGGCCGAGTACTGAGAGGTGCACTTGAGAGCTCCTACACGTCGCCCTCTGTGGCTTCTCGCAGCACTTAATGGCGCGAAACTATAGCTTAAAGTGCAGCTGGCACTTCCTGTTTGGGTTCACATCTTGTTTTGCTTTTCCGTGTTTTGTTGCATCAGTTCCCCCTTTTCCTTTTCTTAAGAAAACCAGATATCAAAGAGGTTGGCCGAAATCTCCACTTTGGTGAGATGGGACCACTGATTAAAGGGGCTGGGTGGGTGGGTGTAAGATTAAAGTAAACTACAGCTGAGTGAAACAGACTAATTTGGCTGATTTGGTGCTGATGGGATTGGAGATTTTACCCTTTTAATCTTCTGTTCATGCCCGACTACAACCGAATCTGGACATTTATCCAAATATCCGTTCTCCTTTTAATTAAACAAGCACTTAGACAAATAATTGTAGCACTAGATGGGGGTACGCACCTTTATGCCCATGCATTTCCATTCTTCAATAGCCAGGAATTACTGATCATAGCTTAGTCAATTTCAGATGTAACCTGTCAATCGTGTTAAAAAGGGCTCAATAGTCACTTTCAGTCTGATATCGCAGGAAGGTGGCGATCCAACATGAGGAAGGACAGAACTTGGGGTACTTAAAAGGTTTAATACTCGAGTTCTGAAGATTCTGTTTTTTAATTAAAGCTCTAATGAAACCACACAATGTGGAAAAGTAAATGACCACCATTAAAAAAAAAAAAAAGAACTAGCAGAAATGACCAAATTTGTTCCCTTTTAGAAGAAAGTTTGTCACTTTCGAAACAGGCTTCGCTCACGTCGGGCTTTTCCTACGAGACACTGTGCGTGACTTTGGCCTGCTGTTTGCCAGACCTTGAACAAAGGTCTTTGGAAAGGCCTTCATCAAAGTTGTAGTAACATTATTTATCTCTCAGAAAAACCTTGTACAAAAAAAACCCACAAAAAAAAAAAAAAGCAGCTGAAGGACAAAGCAGAGAGGTTTGTCAGTGCACGCAGGATGGGACTGTGTTCATTCACTAGAAGAAAACACTGAAATGAGCTGGGCCCTTGCCAAACAACTTAAGGCGCAACTTAGGTGTGGTGTCATGATATCCTGCTTTGATCAGCAAAAGAGTAAAAACACACACACACACACACACACACACATTAGAAGCACAGCAAAAAGAAAAGCTTTTGCTGCATTCGTGCCTCCGCGGCGTTTAAGGTTTTACATTCAAACTGTGCCACGTTTGGGCTCAAAACATGTTGAGTTTTACCAGCATGACCTTGTCCGTGGAAGCCTTTATGCTACGGTGAAAACACAACCGAGGAGTGGCGTGAGTGGGTGTTCTCTCCTTTTCAGTTTCGTCATCTGAGCTGAACAACTTGGGATAGGCCAAGCCTGGGACAACAGCGAGGAATTAGGGGAGATTGCTCCTTAACAAAAAAATCCTGCCCCTGAGGGCAAGAAGTCTGTCAGAATCCTCACATGACTTTTGTGCCGCCTCCACACCCACCTCAGAGCTCGTACCTGGAGGCGGCTCAGACTTGCCCCAAACAACCTGGCTGCATCTTATTACAGAGAGCCACATTCAAAGTCAGACCGGATAGATTTTTTTTGGAGTCGGTTCAGCGTGTCCGAGCCAGCCTAATTCAGCGGGAAGACTGTGGTGAAAGAGGATTAGCTATGCTGTCATTTCATGTAATCACCAGCCACATCAGAATTAGGTCCCCTGTTGATGAACTTTAACTAACTCTCTTAATTTGGGTCCCCTGGAATGGTGCCCTGACTGGGAATGAGAGAAAAATGCGACCCCGACCTAAATTTAACCCCAGGAGGGGGAAACCGTGTTGGTGAGGCAGCTGCTTTTGAGCCACCAACTTGGACAAACAGAGCTCCCCCCCCTCCCCCCTTTCTTCTTAGCAGGAAGATGCAACTTTGTGAAGCAGTAAAGAAAAAACACAGAGATGTTTCAAAGCACTGATAATGATTTGCACGGAGCATTCAACACAATTCATGTCAGTAAGAGGAATGTGAGGTATTTTAAAAGGGCAGAGGGCAGAGAGATGGTCTGCAGGACGTGAGAGGGCGTCAGCTGCCATCACCCCATCCCTGCCCTAAAGTATAATAAAAAGCAGACTGACCCACCCTTTAATGCCCCACCAGTCAGCAGGGATGAAGACACACAAAGTGCAGTAGTGAGTTTTTAAAGTGGAAGCCGTTTCTAAATAAATCCAAGAGCTAAATGTTTAGCCTGATTTCATTCTTATGGCAGCACTACTTTATTGTTTCAGTCATTACACAAAGATGAACATCTCACTAAAATTAAGCTTGCATGCTGAATAATTTGTACCCAGATAAATCACGCTCTGATCTGAGACACAGTGAAGACTCAAAATAAATCAGCACTGCAAAATTGGAAACATTTGCGGGCTGGACTGCATACAAGAGCGTTTTTCAGGACTCACTCCGCTGGGGCACCAATTATATTTGGCCAGCAATGAGGATTTATCAATCAAATCGATGCAGATTTGACTGGTTTGATTTTCAGAGAGAGCGCTGACTCCCACACCATGCACCATCTATCACTGCGAGTTCAGGACTCCCAGTCTCACCCGACTCCCTTCCCCCCTTATATCCCCTCCAGACCTGCAGACTCCCCACCCACCCACCCCAAACCAGATTTCCTCTACTACTACCCCCGTCATCATAATCATCACCGGTGACCCCCCCCCCCCCAACATAAAAGAAGACAGTACATAGTGCCTCTATAAGCAGAAATGTGCCACCAGGTCATTGCCTAGTACTGGAAAGGTTATGAAATGCTATGGAGGACATATCCATATCATACCCCCCCCCCTTTTTTAACCCCAAAAGTCAGCTCCATTTGATAAAGAGCTGGAATCCAGTGGAGACAGATGCACAGAAAACGTTTAAGATGAAACACTGTAAAATGGGCTATGGTTATGACAGACTCGCCTCATCATAATCCCCCATCACTGTGGGAGTTACGGGGATTTCTACCCGCGGCGCAGCACCGTTACGCGGTCTTTGCGAAGACGTTGAAACAAACCGAAACGGGTAAAATCATCTGTCTCAATTCCAGCCTCAACCCAAAAGAAATAAACGAAGGAATGAATAAAACCGCACAGCCCTGTAACGGGCGCATAAATCTCGGATCCTGCGGATTTGTGAAGGTGGGGAGGCTTTAGGGTCATCCCGCTGCGCTGATTGTGCAGAATGCAGCAACGCAGCCCGTAATAACGCGAACACTTAAATTAATACATTTTAGTCGGTCGTTGTGACCCTGAATGTGCCTTCACAGGTGAGATGCTGCAGGCGCACGATTGGCCGCTGCGGACGTTTGAACCTCTCAAGCGTGACATGTGGAAAGAGTCATAAATGAGAGGGGAAAAAATGTAAAACTCGAATAAAAGGGTACAGCTTACCTTTTTTAAGCGGCTGTGGATCATTGTTTGGAAGACTTGAGCCACGACCAGGGCGATCCCCACTATCAGGAGGTGAGCGCAGACGATGCCGGTGGCGTAAATAGCACAGGATCTCCGAGTCATGCTGCCGGGCGGGTTTCGCTGTCCTCTTGGCACACAGAAAAAACTTTAACTGACGGTACCCTCCAAAAAAAAACAAACCCTTCAAATAAAGAGCAGCAGTTGGAGTTTAAACTTCTCTCTTCAGGACTCCGGCGTGGACTCCACGATCAGGCTGAGGCGAGGGGGGGAGGAGGAGGAAATGAGTATCAAAAAAATGTTGGCACTTCTTTATCAAAATACCCGATAATACTTAAACCTGGCACCTAAATAAAGAAAGGACTGAGCTGCTCGGAGGCGGTGGTGAAATGAAACGGCAGCTCTCGGTACGCCGGGTCGCAGAAAAAGAGCTGACCTCCTCCTCCCCTTCCTCTACGCATCGGTGTACACGGGCGAGAAGCGTTTGGGGAGGCTGCCTGGGCGGTGGGCGTGTGCAAAGAAAAAAACCCGGCAGCGATGATGCTTTTCTTGCATAGCTGAAAAAAACAAACAAAAACAAACCAAACATATATATATAAATATGAAGCATCTACACAAGAAAAACAGCCCATCCCAGCTTCAATATGCTTTCTTATGTAATTCGTTTTATTTACTTTTGTTGTAGCTAACCAACCCCAGAAAGCTTTAATTTCAGTAACTCAGTTAATAGGTTACTACTGTGCCTTTAGGTCGCAAGCACACGTAAGCTGGCAGTAGGGCACCCAGGGCTGCCGGAGTTATGAATGAGACGGCAGCCGAGTGCGCGCCCACACGCGGTGACTTTTTAATACGCTTACTGGGACTGAGCTGCACTGCGCAGACTGAGGGTAAAATTCACTTGAAGAAGGGGAAAAAATCACCTTCAGCCTTCTTCTCTACACATCAGATCAACTGTGCAGACGGATGAGAACCGTTACCTTTTATACGGATACCGCTATCTCGCCTCATCTTACCTCCTTAAATACGCACCGCGTGGACATGAATAATTTTCCATTCAAGCGACCAACGATCGTTGACGTGAGCGCTTTGTCCGACCAGCAGGCGCTCTCATTGGCCGTCGTCCTCCCGGACCACCGTCTCGAGACCACCCCCTCGGAGCGCTGATTGGTCAGACGCTGGTGAGTACGATGTTGAATTCATCGACTGATTTCAGGGCGGGGCTTCTATAAAGGGGGAACCGGATGATGCGACGCTCTCCGCCGGGAGAAAAATTGTTTCCCAGCGGCTTCCGAGGACACCGCTGAACCCGCACAGGATGCTCTGAAAAACAATAAGAATGTGGAAGACTTATGGCCTGTACTACACAGATTTATCACGAGGCAAAGGACAATTAAATACCGGCAAACATGTGACATTTTTGGTCCTGTCATCAAATTCAAAACAGATCAAGTTGATGGAATTTAATTGATGTTTTTAACCCTCCTTCAACGACACGAGAAGCACCTACGATTTACCTTCACAGGAAAACGCACAGCTGTATTTAAAAACAAACACTGAGCCCTGTATGGCCTACTCCCATCCAGATGTGGAAGCCCTGGTATTCTACTCACTGGGGCACCTAAATAGAATAGAATAGAATGCCTTTATTGTCATTATACAGAGTGTGCAATGAGACTGGAGATCAGTACATTTGTGTCCTTGGGAAAGTGTCTGAGCAGGACCTTCCAGGATTCATATTCTTTTTGTCTGAGCTACTCTTTGGAAGGGCTATATATAGGTTTAAAAACAAACAATTAAAATGCCTTTACGCTGGCATGCAATCCTTTGTCAGCTTTAACTTCCTGAGGAAACATCAGATTTGTCTGGTTTTTTTGTTTTTTTTTTAAGATTAAACATGACCACACCGGGACAATACTTTTACATTTTAAAATGGGTGTCCTCTTTGTTTTTTAGCATCTCTGTGTAGTTTAACTAACTGTAATTATTTTTTAAATGGGTGTGTAAAACCAAAAATTCAATCCAAAATAGTTTACACACCCAATATTTCCTGATAATACCTCCACACAGGCAAGTTCCAGCATAAAAATGATGTCATTTCTTCCTATCTTTCTGTCTCCTCCTTGATGTGCAATAGATTATCGCACATTTAGTGAATGTGCAGCCTCCCCTTCGTGCTTTGCACTCGATTTTCTTGCTCTTACCAGTTAAAATGTTAGACTGGGATGCACTGTGCTACTTTGAGAAGCTGTCAGGGTGTGCTTTCTTACTATTTATCTAACACAGTGTTTACACTGTGATCACCCTCATGCACGTGAAGCATAATGTCACACCCTTTTCTCGGAACAGAAATGCAATGCGACCGTGACATTTCTGCTTACGTGTGCAGACCTACAAACAGGATGATTGAGTAACTTTTCATCAAAGGCCCTGAAGGCCTTTTTTTTTTCCCATTTACTGTAATTTCACAGGAGAAAGTTTAAGTTTGTGTTACCCATGGTCCTCTCATTGATTTTGGGTATGCAGAAGTTACACCAAGACTTTGCAAATGCACTTGAAACGCTTGGGTCAGTGTTTTACGGCCCCGGCCTGCTGTCGTATGGGTTTCGTAGGCCTCTGTTCCTGTACACGTTGATTCCTTTTCAAAGTATGAATTAGTCTTGGAAGCAGTAGCAGCAGCAGTAAACAGGGAATACTTCTGCAAAAATAACATCAGGAAAAAGTTGACAAATCTCAGTTTAAACATACTAAAGTTTTTTAGCCATGTGGCCTGAATGCTCTGATGAAGACCACAAGACTGAAGTGTTTGCATCTTTCTTGAAATGACCAGATGAAACTAGTGAAATTGAGATTCTCCTGAACCTGAAGCTTCTCTGCTGTTTACCATTAGGTATTTTACAGTGGAGCCACAACAGGGATACTTTGTTCACTCGTAGCATCACTAGCACGTGTATGAATGGAGTTGTAACCTGGGTATGCACCTGGAAAATGAACTGGTGAGGAGCTTTACATGCTGAAGTTAAAGCTGTTTCAAAACCCACTAAATGATGTGAGTTCTTCTCAAAATGGACCTCGTGAAAGTGCTAGTAGAGTCTGTATGACGTGATGCAGTCAGAAAAGGTCAGAGGTGACATTTCTTTAGTATGAGCCTGAAAGTGGACACTGGGAACCGTGTCTGCAGTGAATCTGAATCACCAATGTGAAAGTGATCCAATCTCTTGAGTGATCTGTTTAATATTGATCAGATGTTATTTGAGGTTTGGTTGGCAGTCAACAGGTTAGGATTCATCCTGCTGTAAAATGCTGTCTGTGCAGTAACGGACAGCCTGAAAGGTGAGCACGGTCATGCAGTGGCCTCTTTCATAATCCATTCATAAATAAATCAGGACAAAAGGGTACAGGTTTTTCTTAGGAAGTGATATACATCACATCGTTTGATGTTTGTTACTGGAAGGAACTGTACTGGACCGGACTCTCGCCATTAATGAAATTGAGTGTTACCTCATTGTGCTGAGCCTTATGGCGATCCCAGAGGATGGGGGCTACAGGAGGGGGGCGGCATCTGTTCAAACAAGCGGAGTAAAAAATGCTAAAGAAAATCATCAGGGGAAGGATAACAAGTAATGCAGCAACATTGTTTCTGCCAAAAAAGAAAGGGTGGGAGGGTGAAGCGGGGTAAAACAGTCCAACCTTTGTAAAGGTCTCTTTTTATGTTTGGTCAGCAGAGCGACACTGATGTCTTTTTTCTTGTTGGAGGCAGAAGACCTCCAGCTTTGAAAGTCTACACAAATTTTTTTTATGCAAGATATCTCTGCGTACAGCATAAAAAAAGGGGCTCATGGTGCGAGAAAGGCGACCATTTATAGATACCCCAACAAGGAGACTCTTATCCCCAGAGTAAATTATTTCACACAAGTTCTTCAAACTAGTGTCTGTTGTTCATATAAATCATTCATTGTGTTCTGACCCCCCCCCCCATACACACACACACACACACAAAAAAAAAAAAGCTGCACCAATAGCTTTTGGTTTGCACTTTGAAGACATGGCTAAAGTTCAATTATGGTTCAACAGCAAGCACTTTTATTCGGACACAAATGGCCATTCATGACTCTGGAAAAGAAAGTGATCGGTGAATGTTTCATGAGCTCTGCACAGTCAGCTCCGTCCATGATTACACGGTGAAACTGGACTTCACTTCAGATTGTTCCTTAGGAGCAATTTCAGGTCACCAACCTCACACACCCAACGATTATAGTGAGTCAGTCGTTTCAGAGTCAGTCGCTCGCTGGCCCCGGTTTAGTCCCACTGGGTGAACAGAAAGTTGTTATCAAGTGTAGTTTGATTGCAGACATGGGCACCACTGAAGAGCAAATCCTGTTTGATATTTGATGAGAGCACTCACCGAGAACTTTGCAAAGGCCAACGCCCCCCCCCCCCCACACACACACACACAGCTTCACAAAAGTACTCGCAGGTTATATCACGCATCAACAGGAACAAAGTGGTGTGTCTGAACTGAACGGACAACTAAACGCGACCTAAAAGCCAACATCAGCACACCAACATGCTCCTAAACTCTGCGCTGGCATGCCGATGCTTTCTGCGTTCACTCTGTTAGTCATTTGCTAATTAGCAGTAAAACTGAAGCTGTGGGGGCCTGTGATTGTCTGGCAAGGTGTCCAGGATTTGCCCCGCCTCTCGTAACCCTGAATTTGATAAGCAGTTAAGATAACAGGATGAATGAAGCTGATGGGAGTGCCATCGGTTATTTTGCAGATACTAATGCATTAGAAAACAAAACAGAAATCTGACCTGATGACTGAGCTTTATGAAGTCAGAGGAGCTCTAAAGATATTACAATTGATCATGTAATATATTTAGTAGTTGTCAATTTATTGCACTCAAAACAACAAATCCTACTGGGGAAATGAGGGGATTACCAAAAGGAAACTGTTGTAGTTTGTTTAAAAATAAAACACCGTCACCCTGTGAAAACCAAGTGAATTGTTACAAACTAATATACAACACCGTGGTCTGTGTCACCTTTAAAAAATATATATTTTCAGCTAAAGTTTTATTAAAATCTTTCTAACCCTTTAGTTAACCTGGGCAACAATGTACTTTTTGCAGATTAAAAAATGTGAACCCCAACCAACACTCCATCATCTGTCCTCCTATTCTGCACCTCCCTCCTTAAATCTAAACAACAGAAACAGCATCAACTCTTTCTGTAAATGCTGCTCGACATAAGCTGACATGGGGCTGCGCCACGGTGGAGCCTGGTACTAAACATTAAGTCACGATACTGGCGAGGCAGAGACAGCCTTTGTGAGGCCGGAGCCGTGATAAACAGGCATAGCTGTGGGCGTAGGGGCTTGCGAGGAGTGGCGGACCTTTTCACTGGAGGTGATTAATGCAAACAGAGACATGGAAGTACTACGGGAAGAAGACTGAACACTACATTTATTTAATCCATTCCTTGTTCTCCTTGTGCAGAATCCCAGTGACTGAAACTGTGTTGTAGCAGACAAAAGAAATATTAGGAGAAATCCAATACGTGCTGAAGAAGCAAAGCACCAACATCACAGACAATGTCCTGTACTGCAGTGATGGAAAGCGCACAATTTTGAAGCATTTTAAGCACTTTCCGCAACTTAATACTCCCACCCTACCATGTTTCAGAGTGAAATATTGTTCAACATGTACCTAGTAGTTCCTGAATATTTGTACTGGCTAATTTAAAGCCTTTAGCAGTCCCGACGAAGACTCGCTTCCATTCATACTTCTCGTGATGTTACGTTTACAGAAATATCCCACAACAGCAGCAAAGGTTAGATAAAGGACAACAACTTTCTGAAGCGGAACTTCCAACCTCAATCATCAATCATGTGATGATTAATCAGGTGTTTTTTGATTCCCTGGAGAGGGCCACACCATCAGACTGAAAACCACAGGATTAGCTCCACCTTGCCGAATGACCGCAGTAAAATCCTGCTCACAGTGCAAATGAATGCAGTTAAAATGTAATGCAGGTTCTTTCACTTTACCAGGTAGTGCACCCTGAGAGTGCTGTGTGAATATGTGTTCTCATTGGTATGATCTGCTGGTTTATTTACTCGGCTGAGGTTAAGTGATGCATCGACTGCAGCATTTCTTTGCCTGTCTGGGTGTGGCTAATTTCCCACCATTCAGCTTAATGTGTTTTGTTAACAGGAGCCAGTGACTCTTTGTTCCAGAGCAGTGTTAATTTAAGAATTCGTGGTGGCGCTGCTCTCACACTACATCACAATGGCAGAAAAATAATCTTGCCGATCTCCACAACATATTGTGAAAACGTCTGAAGTCTTCACCTGATTTAAACTTATTTTGAGTTGACCTGGCTTAGTCCCGCGGCCTCCGGGCTTCAGAGGAGAGTTACGCAACAATGTATGCATTGTGCTTTAGGGATAGTCTGACAAATCCAGCCCACGATTTGTTTCACTCAGTAAAAGTTGCAGGACTTTGTGTGAAAAGGGAATTACCTTCTCAAAACTGAGGAGGGGCGGTAAATGCACTTTGTGGCTTTGTGACAGTAAACAATAACAGACAGTAATACTCATTTCATAGGAATGGTAATAAATTATTTAATTCCAGGCAAAATTAACAAGCAGCCAACATCTGAAGCCCTAGATCATATCCTTTACTTCATTGATATAGAGAGACTTAATTTTTTCAGCCTTTTAATCGGCAATAATCCCTCTCTGGGATTTGGGATACTGTGATGAATAATTTTAAGTTTTTATGGACTGAAAATTTACAATGAAATGTAATCTATGTTAAAAAAAATGCCAGTTGCAGCCTGAATTATATACACTGCTCAAAAAAATTAAAGGAACGCGTTGAAAACACATCAGATTTCAATGGGGGAAAAAAAAAATCATGCTGGACATCTATACTGATACGGACTGGGTAATGTGTGAGGAATGAAAGGATGGCACATTGTTTAATGGAAATTAATATTATCAGCCTACAGAAGGCTGGATTCAAAGACAAAAATCATGAAATGATGCAGTAGGCTAGCCCATTTAGCTGAAATTTCATTGCTGCTAATGCAAAATGGTACTCAGTAGTTTGTATGGCCCCCACATGCTTGTGTGCATGCCTGCCAGTGTCGGGGCTCCTGATGAGATGATGGATTGTGTCCTGGGGGATCTCCTCCCAGATCTGGACCGGAACATCACTGAGCTCCTGGACAGTCTGAGGTCCAACCTGGTGACGTCCAGTGGACCGAAACATAATGTTCCAGAGGTGTTCTACTGGGTTTAGGTCAGGCGAGCATGGTATCAATTCCTTCACCCTCCAGGA
>JAMQGT020012004.1:77500-141621 GCA_024447675.2 Pterophyllum scalare
ACAGGAGTAACAACACATTTGAGCTGGCAGTTGTAGTTGATTCCCATTTTATAGCAGTAAGTAGGCAAATGTTGCTCTTTAATACCACTTACCTTTTGGCAAATGAAGCGTTCATTTCAGCGTGAGAAATCCACAGAACGGCTTTAACATTAACGACACATACATACTTTTCTTTATTTTTGATGATACATGACTTGCATATGAATGATTGTGCAGTTTGGATTAAAAGCGCTTACCTGGAGAACATCTAACTAGAGGCATTGTTGCGTTTAAATATTCTCTTTAAATCAGTGAATACCAAGAATGACTTTCACAAATACATTATCTAACAAGGAGAGCCCTCTAGTGCTTAGATATCCATCCCCGCGTTGTTACAGCGCTTTTATTGTGAAATGACCATTTATGGAGCTCGTTTCTCATTGTTCTTCCGCTGTTGCCATAGTTACCAAGTAACAAACGACCTGGGGACGTCACCAAACGTAACGTTTGCTTTTTCGTGGGAGTTTTGCAAAAAACTGATTTAGTGGAAAAATATCAATGGCAACGGAGTCAAAACAGAAACAACCGATCTTTCCTTGGTACGTGTTCGTTTTTATTTGCATAGAAATTATTTGCATTTACTTCCCCGTTCTAATCGGCACTGGGGGGGGGGTGTCTGTCATTAAACCGGCTCCAACAGTTTACTTATGTTAGAGTATTAACTAGTGTTGCATTGCAGGGCAGTAGATCTGTTTGTTTCCGGTCCTTTATATGCATATAACATATAAAACACCACATTTAACTTTTTTTTTTTTTTAACTTTTATACTTGAGGTAAATCTTAAAAGTTTACTCTTAGAGCATTTTTCCTGCTTGTATTATTGGCAGTGTTTGTGTGTGCATTTGTGTTACCTAATTCTACTACTTGGTGCAGTTTTCAGTGGTTTCATCAGTTACACAATTACAAAAACGATATGCAAAAAAAAAAACAAAAAAACCCTCTAAAATGTATAAAATACCATAAAAAGTAAGAATGTTGCTATAGTTTAATGGTTACAGTATTCACCATCACTGATACTGACTCTCTGACTTGCCACTTCCTGCATTTGCTCACCTGACCTGAACAAGTTTGAGTAATACTTCAGATGAGGAAGGGGAAAGGGAGAGGCAGGAACACAAAAGAGAAACATGGTACTCTATGTCACTGCAGGCATGGAAATAGTGCTATTTAAAATGGTCAGTGAGCCGCTTTATTTTTATCCTTGAGGATGAGAATGTGCATTGGGGCGGGCGGGGTTGATTTATGCCGCTATGCTGCTGAGAGAGAGGCGACACAGCTGGACCCTTTACCCCGGTTAACAATCTCATTATCTCTGAGATGAAGAATTTATCATAAATGTACATAACAAATAATAAGACGCCAGTCTGCAGATAATCTAAGAGAGCTAAAGAAAAACAAATAACAGAAATATGATGCCAGTATTCTTAAAAGGCCGGCAGGATTAAATGCAAGCCACGAAAATTAATAAGCACTGTAACAATAAAGTCTTTAAAATATATCAGGTTTGAACACCCGAGGAGACTGCTGGTTACCAAATGTGATGAATACAGTAGCCAGTTCAACTAATACTACCCTTGTAAAACAATGTAAAGAGACACATCAAAACAACCTGAGTCACTGTCAGGCCTTTTTAATGTAAACCATTTTATTAGTCGAGCTGATAAAGAGGGATGGATGGAGGTTAATACTGATGGTGTGTCCAACTGGCAGAGGATAAAGGTAAAAATAATAGGATGAAGAACAGTGTACATGTAGGTGAAAGAGTGTCATGCTTCCAGTCTAAAATCAGGAGACCCTCCCTACTTTTAAAGCTTAGTTAGGGCTGGATTAGGTGAACCTGACCATCCCTCAGTTAGGTTGCTATAGGCTGCTGGGGGGATTTCCCATTATGCAATGCCACCAGTCATGTTAAAGGGGTGAGGGATCTGCAGCTGCTCTTTAACATTAGAGTAAAACTGCCCATTTTCTGTCCTCTTAAAAGTGTGTAAAAAGCAACTTCTAGAAAAAAATATCTGTTCTGCATTTGTACTGTTCCCCAAAGATTTTACTTTCCTACTTGTCTAAACCCTCAGGTACAGAGAAAGGTTGCAAACAAAGTATCTCAAAGCCCCGGCAAACAAGCCGTCATCAGTCAGCAACTGTTGCCGTTTTGTAAACACAGACCTTAATGACTTCAGCATCTACTCATCAGTGGCGCCCGGCGCCCAGAGAGGAGTCTCACCGGTTATTTTCGAGGGCGCGCTACAGCACAACTCCAGTCAGAAGCCTAGAAAGAGCATCTCTAAAGAGCATGCCTGCTTCTCAAAGCAGATGATCCAGAAGCAGATGCGCAAAGAGTATGTCGCTTCTGTGGAGGAACAACTCAAAGAGCAACTTCTGGCTGTGCACCCCCACTATAAGGATCACCTGACCCCTGAGGCAAGCTCCTCCATGTCAGAACTTTTAACTTAAGCAGTTAAGGCAAATATATTATACAGCGTTAAGACATATTTATATATCCTTAATGTTCTTCTCTAGTTATTTAATCAGGTGGTGGCTGTTTTGGACCCGGATATGTGCGGAAGCGACGCCTCTGCACTTCCCACACCTTCAGGAGACCACGCACAGGAGGAGGAAGACGAGGAAAACTGCAGTGAGCCAAGCAAGGAAGAAGCATCCAGGCCAAAACAGAAAACAACCAAACCTAAAATGTAAGTACACAGGCAGTTTAGAAACACCTGGCTGTGTTAGAAAGGCCCAACATCAAGTCTCTGCATTTTACAGCAGGCACCATGTCCAAAATCCAGATCCAAGAAACCCTCACATAATCCATGCAAACGTAAAGGGCATCAAGAGGGACGCAGTCAAAGTAGCTGCTAGAGGTTTCAGGAAATAGTCTACTTCCCTGGTAGGAAAAAGCTTGTCTGTTATCTCAAACTAAAAAGTTTGCCATAACAAACTAAAAAGGTAACTAATATAGTGTTATAATGATGAGACTTATGTTTGGCTTTTGCAGAATGAATAGTCCTGATGGCCTCCAGTCACAGAAGAGTCTCCAAAATGAGCCTGAACTGCACTCTGTGTACTGTATGGGCAGCATACTGCCAACTACTTGTTTGAATCACATCCTCATTGTGAATGTGGGTATGTACGATAGATTTATGGCAATGAATACATGTTTTTTTTTTTTTTTAATTTCACAAAATTTCTGGCCTGGAATGAAATAACTGATCAAAGACCATGTTTTTGAAGCACTTTATTTCAATAATAAATCACAATCAGACCTGATTGGGGATTTTTTTCTTCAAAACCTTCTGTTGTAAGACAATAAATAAATAAACTGATTGATGTTACATGATACATGTGCTGCAGCAGCAATTAAACTGTTTAATCTGTCACCGATGTCGTCGTTGTGGATGTTATTCAGGCTTTCCTTCACGTTCAGCGACTCTGGAACGGCTGCCTTACACTTTGCATTATTAGAATAAACTACACCCAACCTGACCCAGCCTGTGCAAATAGATGACTCCTGTTAAAGGTTATCATCTCCACGCAGAGGCATACTTGGAAGATGTTCTTCCCACGATGTAGCCGTTTACTTGACCACCCTTCAGGCACAGGCTGCCGCGAAACTGCATTTGTTGCTATTTGATAAACTGCGTGCATCGCCGAAAACTTCTAACTGCTTACTGACAGGAGAAGAGAGTTTCAGGAGCATTGTGTCGCGTCCCGCTTAGTTGTTTGGGTCAGAGGTCAGGAGCGAGTGGACTGGTGACCTGCGACCCAGTGAGAGTAGCAGTGGTGAGGAAGTATACCTCACTGCAGTCTGTGGTCTCGATGTAAGATGGCCTAGAAAGACAAGAGTGTCCGTGACAGATTAAATCTTGTTTTATTAAACTGGTCTAACTTATCTAGGACTATAATGTCTGTTAATTATTTTCTTGACAATTATTTGATTCAGTAAATGAAAAATAAATAAAGTCCTCAAACTGCATATTTAAACAAACACCAAGACCAGTTAATAATGAAAACAATCTAAATTTATTTTACACTAGAAAACAAATGTTAAATTCTAAAAAAAAAAAAAAAAAAAAAGAGGAATTATATATATTTTTAAAAAAAGCAGCTTATGAAACTCACTCTGTCTGCAGGACGTCATTATTTTCCCATCCAGCTCAGCTGTCTTCAGGAAACATAGCTTGCTGTACACAGTGTGTGCGCAAACAGATTCATTACATCACTTTACATTTACTCTGCAGTGCCTCGAATGTTGCGTGAGAGGGTGAAAGGTCACGTGGCTGTGCGACGCGATTGTCTAACAGCCTCAAAATATTTAGAGAAAAAAAAAACAAAGGGCATTTTCCCTACCTGCTGCAGGTCGTTCTCCTCAGTTTGGAGCCAGACTTTACTTCGTCAGCGTTACCAGTTCTTCTTCACGTACAAGGGAAATATCATAACATCGGTAAAGTGAGGCGTAACAAGAACACATGAGATTACAGCAGAAATTCAGGAACTAACGGGTTTTTGATCTGCACAAAGCCAGCGTGATCAGTGAAACCACTCATGTAGGGCTCGCGTATGACTTCTTGCTCGCTGGGTAGCGTCACATGATTTTCATATGTAACCTAAGCCGGCCTAAGAGTGAAGTTAATGCCTGGGGTGTGTGTGGGAACTGAGCCAGACGTACAATGCGGTGCTGTGCAGTCTCTCCGGTGCAGACTTCCTCCTGTGGAAGCTGCTGCCGGTGGTGCTGTGATCAGTGTGTGGTCCGGGGTTCTCCAAAATCACTCCTCGAAGCTCTTTGACGAGAGATAAGAACTCACAGGCGGGGCTCTCCAGCTGCCTCCCTGGCTTCAGCAGCCAAAAGACAATGTGAATGTCAATATAAATGAAGTAATATTAAAATATTTGGTCTGATTTACTGAAATGTTAACAGCGAAATCAGAACATATGGGACATTCTTTAAAAAAAAAACATATTTGGTGGCTGTTAGTGTCTTTTATCTGGATTAAATCAATAAAAACACATAAAACAGTCTCAGCAGTTTAGCATAAACAGCATTTCACTGCTGTGTTATTTACAGCCGGTTTTCTTCCCCAGCTCATTCACACAAGCACTCGAAGGGCTGGAAGCAGAAGGGATAGGGAGTTTCTGACTGTACCTTCAGCTGGGTGTTGGAGGCATGCTGTGAAGAAGGTGGAGCAGTGTGTGAGGATGGGATCAGGGGGTCCAGATCAGGTGGAGAGCCTTTTAGAGCTGCGTGCAGATTTTGACCTTGGAGCTCCTACAGAAAACATAAATGTGGTTATGTCACAGGACCCACTGAAGGATGTGCAATATTTAAAAATGACAGTTTAGCCTGACTCACTGCTGAGAAGCTTAGCATGGAGCACCTATTGTGTTTTTACATACACAGACACGGGGTACAGCATATTCCCGCTAATTTAAAAAGAAAAAAGAAGCCTTGAACAGTTTTACCTTCAAGTCAAGGGCATGCTGGAGTTTCAGGCGGAAATATTCCTGCTCCTGAAGCTGGATAAAATCCTGACAGTTTGCAAAACTCTCCGACATCTTTGGAAAGACAAAAGCAAACACAGTCACAAACTGAGGGACAGAAACAGCAGCGGACTGATACGGTTTCTTTTTTTAATTCATCTATAAACTTAAACTCTCCGTTTATTCTTTGGGAGCTGGAAAAGGCGATGCTACCAAGTCTGGAATAACAGCAAAGCTCTTTACATTTATTTTATTTTTTAAAAAAAAGGAAGATGAACATTAATTAACAAGAGCACGTGGGTCCATCATGTAAATGTGTCAGATTTAGCACAGGCTAATCACAGGACTCTATATGACCACAAAAGCAGAGTTTTTGGCAGTTCGCCGGTCTGGAGCATTCAGGTGTGTGTTAACGCAACGCCACAACCTTTCCAGGAGTGGATGTCACAGCACATTTACTCCAAGGTCGGACCGTGCAATCATCAGAGAAACTGCAAAAAAACCCCAAGAGCTACATCTCAGACTCTGCAGGCCTCAGTCAGTGTGATAAATGTTGACGTTCATGAGTGAACGAGTGTGGCTAGTTTAGAAGGTTTTCCAGGAGAAAGCTTCTCTTCTCTAAAAGAGGAACGTGGCGGCACAGCTTAGGCTCGCAAAGTTGCATCTGAACAAACGAGTCTTCTGGAATGATGTCAGCAAGACCAAAGCGGATATGTCTGCAGCATCACAGCTCAGTATGAAGCTCAGACGCTTCATACTAACTCTAAAGTGGTGGGGTGATGATTTGGGTTTGTTTCGCAGCCACATGACCCGAACGCCTTGCAGTGGACCATGAACTCTGTATACCAAAGTATTTTACAGTCAAATATGAGGCCATCTGTCCGACAGCTGAAACTTAGCTGAAACTGGGTCATGCAACAGGACAATGATCTCAAGCACAGAATGGCTGAAAAAGAAAAGGATCAAAGAGCTGCAATGACCCAGTCAAAGTCCAGGCCATATTTCATTTTAAAGAATATTTTATGTTTTTATTAATGTTTATTTATGTTTTCATTTTATTTAGGTACAACTTAAAACCTGATTCTTTCAGGTTTCAGTCCATAGGCTGTTCTTCATGTGTTTAGAAAACAGTTACCAGCCAGATATTGAGCAACTGAGGAGAAAGTATATTTTAATACGAAATTTTAATCTTCATTGCTCACTGCTCATTCTCAAAAGTCTGCATGTTTCAGGCAGTCACCATCACATTCACGCTAAAAATTACACCTTGTGAAGAATTGCTTCCAGCTCACTGATCCGGTCCCTTAACTGCTGATCTTTGGAGCGAAGCACCTCCAGCTCGTTGGCGAGTTGTCTCTTCTCCTCCCGGACAAAGGTGAGCTCCTGGAGCTGACGCTGGGTCTCCAGGTTCTGGTAGTGTTTCTCCTGCACAAGGAGAGAACAAAGACAGGGAGAAAATAATGATCCTAATTGCTATGTCATGAATAGCTAACTTGTCAAAAGTTAACATGCTCCTCACTTGATACAGCTTCTCCACTTTATCCTCCAAATGTTGGATTCTGCTCTGCATGGAGTCAGCCTGCTCTCTCCTGGCAGTGATCTCCTTCTGCATGTCCAAGGCCACCAGGAGGCCTGAGGTGGAGTCAAAGCCATCGGACAGAAAGATGGTAACATAAAAATAAATCACAGAGCTATTTTTTTTGGATATGTAAGATTACCTCACTCAGACTGAAATGAGGCGCGGGAGGACAGAAAGCAAATTTACATTTCACAAATATTAAAATTTTTTTGTTCTCAGTGATGCAAAATGTCTGTGATGCTAAAGGTTGCTGCATCAAAGTATTTCACTGTAATCTGCACATCTGCTCAAGTGTAGATGAGAATCAGAGGCATTTCTTCAATTTTATGTGTTCGTGAAATTATAAACATTGATCAAACCGTGTTCGTCAGCCCCTTTGAGGGTCCTCAAGGTGCTCCGGAGCTGGTCTAGCTCATCATGGGCTTTCCTTATCTGACTCTGTAGATGCAGCACCACACCCTCATGCTCCTCCTCCTTACAGCTGTGCAGCCGTTGCAGCTCCTTGTGCTCCTCTGAAATCGTGCCCGGACAAATATGTGTGTTACATCCACGGAGAGAAATACACGTTAACACGTAAGATAACACGCACTACAAAACAGAAGGGCTTGGTTGACAGTGTAAACATACCAAACACGGTTCTTTGCTTTCTTAGCACAGCAGGAGGAGAAGACAATTTGATTTGACTAAAAGCCACGAGAGCTGAACTTTTTCTAGAAACAGCACCGTGAGCTATAACTCCTGCTCTTTTTTAATGTGCTTTGTTACACGTGCAGCAGCAGTACCATTACTTGTTCTTTGTCTCTTCTTTTATCCTACTCTCCTCTGATTTTTCATTCATTCTTCTCTCTTCTTCTTCCCTTCTTACTAATCTGCCCCTACCCACCTGTCAGCTGTGGAATACTAAACTACATCATACTAATGGAAGGAAGGAAAGAAAGAAAGGAAGAAGCCTATATAAAACTTGAAAGAAAGGCAGATGTAAAAGGCAAAAGTGAGATCAGAGGTCAAATGTGACATGATATGTAAAATGTGATATTTAGAATCCCCATATATCCGTGTCATTTCCTAAATATTGCCAGTACAAACAAAGGCAGTGGAATTTTAAAGATAACAGACATTTTAATCAAAGTTTGACCTTATTTGACCTTGAAGAAGAGGTCAGAGGTCCAAAATAACATGATATTTAGAATCCCCATATATATCACTCCCTATATGCCTATATGTATGCTGTCAATACAAACAGTGGCAGTAAGAACAAGAAGCGGTTCGAGAGCACAAACCTCCACCAAGGCAGCTCGCTGTCTGGTGCAGTATTGGAATAGTTTTGTATTTTGTGTATGCGCATTTTGCTTTCTTTGTTCTTTTTAAATTGACTTGTTTTTAACTTTAAAGTAAAAACAAGAGCAAAGTGCAGACTTTTGTAGAAAGTACAAACAAAGGCAGCAGAATTTCAGCAGAGTATTAAAGTGTAATCTAATGAAAGTCTGACCTTGGCTGACCTTGAAGAAGAGGTCAGAGTCAGAATCCCTCTATGCAGTCAGTACAAACAATGGCAGTAAGACACAGAGTTTTAATAAATAACTCTATACGGCACCACACACCATAAGTTAGACGGCTTTTGGTCAATTTCCAAAGCTGATCTTGAAGACCTTGGTGGATGTCAGCCAAATTATGATGGATTGTTAACATGAGCCCACTCTGCACCCCTATAAAGTTTTTATCAGAGTTAATTAAAAACTTTTCCAGCTATCGCGTCTCCAGACAGAATGACGCATGCACATGCTAACAAAAACATAACCTCCTTGGTGGAGGTGACCATCCATCTCCCCGCTCACTAACAGAACCGAGTCCAAACCAAACACGGCTGCGTCGAGTCAGCCGGGGTCTATCGTTCAAGGTAATTAAGCACAAAACTAATGGCCATCTTTAAACACTTCTGGGTGCTTTGGGGGAAGGTGCTTTTAACTATTATCTTCATTAATCTTTCATTAATCTTTCATTTCAGTGATTAAAACCTGAATGTGACTGTAATAATCATAATAGTGACTTTAAAAAGTTTGCTTTTTAAATTTAATTTACAATTCCCTGAGTGCCACGTCTCTCTTATAATGTCTGAAGTGCTACAACTAAAACCTAAAACCCTTTTTAATTATGCAGCGTGAGATAAACAACGTGTGACAGACAGTAAGGGTGTAACAATTCTTCAAACCACAGTTTGGTTAATCACTCAGTCTTTCTTAAAAGGGGATGAATAACAAAATATTTGGAATTTGTTGATCACGGATCACCCCATCATTACTGACTCAGCAGCCAGAAAATAAGAAATTCCATTATTCTGATGTATTTACAGTTCATTCATCACCTGAACAACATCTTTAAACTTTCAGCAGTCGATCGTGCTTTAACCAGGCACCTACAGCTCCTTCCTGGGTCTCATAATAAAGATGAAAACTACTGTAAATGTTTGTATCGTGATTTTGGTCTTGGTTTCAGACTTGGATAATGCTTTTAGTAGGCATATACACATTGAACTCACTAGTAACGCTGACTAACTGCATGCATTGCAGTTCCAGCCGAGCGGTAAGCTGCTGTTTCTCCAGAGCCTCGTCCCGGATGCGCTGACTCTGCTCGGCCGCAGTGGCCTCGAGCTGTCGCCTCTCGTGCTCCACAGCAGTCAGGCGGGACTTGTGGTGCTCCAATTCAGCCTGACCAGCAAATGGCAACAGGAAAAAGAGTAAGACAGGAAAAGTGCTATTAGGAGATTAGGCATTAGGAAAAAGAGACAAAAAAAAAGTGTAGTCCTAATTTTTTCTTCTGACCCTTAGCTGCTGCATGTCCAGCTTGTGCTGGTTTAGCTGGTTGCTGAGGAGGCTGTTCTCCTGCTGAAGACTGTCGACGGTGTGGCTGTGCTGCACCGTCATCTGGATGCTGCTCTCCATCTGGAACCTTAGAACATTTATCGTCTTCTCGCTGTCATTCAGCTTCAGCCTCAGTGTCTCTTGTTCAGTCTGCAGGGTCTGGCACTGACTCTGAGCCTCTTTTAACCTGATAAGATGCTGAAATAATATTTTACTCTGAATGAATTGAAAAAAGTATATGGTTATGAGCTAATATATATATATATATATATATATATATATATATATATATATATATATACTGTAAAAAAAATTCCTCTAAATAAAAGGCTCCTGATACAGACACACTTTCCAGAGTTTATTACCTGGTGGGTTTCTTGTTGTCTCAACTGGAGTTCATTGTCTTTCTCCTTCAGGAGTTCCTGGGATTTCCTTCCCTCCTGATCCCTCCGCTCCAGCAGGGCCTCTAGGTAGATTTTCTCCTCCCCAGCTTGGTGAAGCTGCTCCTTGGTCACCTCCAACTGCCCCCTCAGGACCTTTAATCCCTCTTGGAGCTCAAACTGTTGCTGCTCACAGCACCTCTGGATAAAGCACGTGGCACAGTGAGCTGTCCATACACGAATGGACAAAAATAATAATCTCTTTATGTATTACACATCAAAACAAGCCTCTCTGAACATTGTGAGCTGGTTCTTACGTAACACAAGATTGTGAGTATAGTAAGTCATGAGGCCAGAATAAACAGCAGTGAGAATATAAACCTCTTTAAATCTACATAGACTGAGTGACTATCTGGTAATGAAAACTACTGAATCCAGTCAGCTTTTGCCTCTTTAGATGAAATGTGTGAATGAAGAGTGGGAGACAGCAGCTGCCCACCCAACAGATGCTCAGTGTATGACCAGCTAACCTTTTTGGCTGATTGAAATCACAATGCCGTACACCCCCTTTCATTGTTGTTACCCCAAACAAAAAATCTCTGGAGTTGTAATCAAAATGTTATGTTTGCATGTTTTTTTTAAAATTATATTTCTTTTCCTCAAACTTAAAACACATTTTATCAAATAACAGGAAAATGCGCAGACTTCTATTACCTGAGCTGAGGTAACACAGACTTCACTGCCTCAACTATGTGATGATCAATCATGTTTACATCCTCAACCAACGCCCAAGGGTGCTGGCTCTAAGCCAGGAGCAACCATGGAAAACCAGGCCTACGGGTAGTGTTGTTATCTTGTAATTTGCATACCCGGTTGCACTGGCTTGTACATACTGCCTCACAGAAACTGAACTCCAGCCTTCTAGTGTTGGCATTACAGAAAGACCTAAGGACCGGTCAGGAGGTGCAAATGTTTCTTGCTACTTTCCCTGTAGTACAAACGGCCCTGATGAGAACAATAAGCAGATATTAGTTATTACAAGATAGGTATTATAGGCTCAGTTTGTACAGTCACAGTGCCCGTAAAACCCATCCATCTGTAAAAGCCCCCACCTGGTTTTGCTAATTCCCTTTGACCCCTCCCACCTGCACCTGAAGCAAGAAACAAGGCCATGCCGCAACACCTGTAGCTGTTTGAGCTGAGAGTGAAGCTCCATTGCCTGTTGCAGTGATTGCTCTTTTTCTCTCTGAGCCTCAGTTCGCTGCTGCTCCAGACTGCAAACCTACAACGTGACGGAACACATTCACAAACCACATTGAAAGGAAGCACTTACAGGGCATTTACTGCTGCTGCTTCTCCACATCCAAGCAGCAGAGTTCAGGGAAGGATAACATTAACGCGCATTCATCGTTACCTTATCTTTAAGGCTGGAGAGGGCTGACTCAATTTCTCTGGCATGATGCTGGTGCAGTGAGGCCCGTCTCTCAGCAAGTTTTCTGGGCATGGGAATGATGAGTAGATCGTTACATTATTGAGTGACAAGTTTACAGAAATCAGCAGGGAGTGATCGCTGCAGTGCAAACTACCTGCTGAATAATAAAGACAAGACATAGTTTTTGATACCCACTCATTTGAGCAGCTCGACTTTAGCACACAAGCCGGCGTCTTTTGATGAGCTCAGTTTGTCAGTCAACAACGCCACCGCCTGGCTAAGACTTGAAATCAGGTCTACCACTCTGAGGCAACACATTGTGCACAGCGCTTAGTAACAGCGTTAGGGTCAGGCACAGTACTTTTTTAGGTTTACTTTGTTCCGTCTTTATATACAGTGGAGCGTGAATGATAGCGCACAAGAATTAAAGAGAAGTCATAAAAAGAATCGCTATGACTCAATATAGCGCTTATTAATCATTAGTGGTAGGAATGTCTCAGTCATTATGTTTAAACCTAATTCTCTACTGCACAGCTAAACCGGCCGTGTGCTCCACTGAAGACCAATACACTGAGTTTACATACTGACTAGAAAACACGTCATGAATGGTGGTTAAGTGCAAAACTTACCAACTTTTCTTTGAGAGCAATAAAGTGAGGCATGACTTTCTCCATAGGTGACAAAGATTATGGCAAAACCGTGCAAAAAATATTTTGATAATTAACTAGTTATTATGTAGATTTGCTGCTTTACTTTGTCCACATGAGTGAGTGGAAAATCTTTGGCTTTTGTACAACAGGTCTGACAAACCCGGCTCGAAGAAAAATTGCGACGGCCATTTTTTAAAAACTTTTGGCAGTCAATAAACTAAAGAATTCATTGATTAGTTAAGAAAATGACCATCATATTAAAATGATTAGTGGTGACTAACTGCTACCTTAAGCCCTAAAAATATTGATGTAACACCTTTAATGAGTCTGACATCCAAACATTAAAATGTATTATATACCTTTCGTGTCCCTCACTCTCCATCTGTTCTTCTGACTGGTATGAAAAAGATGGGGAAAAAAAAAATCATCAAAGTCATAATTTTTTGGCAGGATACAACCTTTAATGTACTCAACTGAACTCTAGTACTTACCAAAGAAGGGCTCCCCTGGAGCTTGTCATTGGGATCCACAGCTGCCTTAGCAGACAGAAGCTGCAGCGTTTGGCTGTTCTTACATTTAGTGCTGGTGACTGAGTGTTCACATTGTTTCTCCTGCAGTGTACGATACAGCTCCTTTATGGTCTGCTCCAATGTTTCTACTTTCCTATTAAGTGCCATCGCCTCATCCTCCATCTCCTGCAGCTTCTTGTCCCTCGACCTTTTGAGTTTCTGAAGCTCTTCCAACAAGCACAGCATCTTTTCCATCTGATCAACGTGTTTCCTTGAATCCTTTAATCTACAAATAAAAAGCTCTGCGGGTAAAAGCGATACGAGCATTTTATTTTACACGTGCAAAACTTTATCTGTGTGTTCACCTCAGGTCAGACAGGACGTCATTCTGCAGCTGGACTTTATGCAGCTGAGCCTGCAGGTTTGCGATGGCGTTCTGAGGACAGCACGGTTCTTGCTCAGCTTGACTAGGTGTCTGTATTTGAGGAGATTAAATAATACATAATACACAGACAGCATTACCCTCCTCTGTTATTCACACATAATCAAACTAATACATAAGATTTATGGCTGACAGCTGTGGAAGATGGTCATCTGTGGTGTTCTGCGACACCTCTTTTCCAGGAGAGCCGATGTCCCTTTGGGCCACTTCCTGGTTTAAAACATCCAGACCAAAGACCAAAGGCCGAGTCACTGCCTGCAGCTGGGGTGAAAGAACGGAGGACTCTCCGAGAGAGTCATCTGCCAAAACAGCAACATAAGTTTAAAACACACAGAGCGTACACTGTCACTGTTAAGAGATACACAGACATAGATGTAGGGCTACATACATGTAGGCCCAAGGTCTTTGCTTATGTTGAATTCTTTCCCTACATATCTGTGAGTGTAGGCTAGTTAGAGAACTTAGATGCATTTGAGCTTTAGTACTTTTGGTTTTCAGCTGTTGTGTACTCCTCTGGAACACATTTTTTCCTCATCTGTCAGTTTGGAGCTGCATCAACAAGATGTTGTGTGGCAACACTTGTACTCACAGGTATGAGATTTAATATCACGGGGGCTCTGTCCAGGTGAGTTGATGATGCTACAACTGCAGCCAAACCGCTCCAGAACCACCTTAGTTGCATTTTCTACCTCTTCTTGTAGTCTTTGGGTTTCTTTGGTGCGTCTATCAAGCTCCTCACTGTCAAGGTAAAAGACAAAAGCTTAGGCTTAGACTAACTCAGTGAGTTCAGTTCAGTTTTATTTACTAATAGTGCAAATTCACAACGACAGCACAGCCCCAACTATAATTTTATCAAAACAGAAAGTTTTAAGCCTAATGTTAAAAGCAGTGAGGGTGGCTGTCTCCTCCATCAGCACTACGAGCTGGTTCCACAGGAGAGGGGTGCCCTAGCTGAAGGCTCTGCCTCCCATTCTACTTTCAGAAACTCAGGGAACCACGAATAAGGCTCCAGTCTGACAGTGACTTTGTTTTAATTCTAGATTTAACAGAAAGCCAATGAAGATGAGCTAACTCAGGTCAAATACGATCTCTCTTTCTGGTCCCTGTTGAAACTCTTGTTGCTGTAATTTGGATCAACCAAAGGCTTTTCAGGGAGCTTTGAGAACAGCCGGATTATAAGGAATTACAACAGTCCATCCAAGAGGTGACAAATGCATGAAGTAGTTTTCAGCATCACTCAGAGAAAGGGCATTTCTAATTTTGAGAATATAGTGCAGATGAAGAAGATGAAGAAGAAGGCAGTCTTAGTTATTTGTGTATTGTGCGAATCAAAGGACATATTCCGGTCAAAAAATACTCAAAGTTTCCTCACAACAGTAACGGAACATGCAAACAAGCTGGAAAAGGATGGAGTGACTTCTCCGTGTTGGGAATGAATTGCTGTCTCAAGTTGAGGAATTCAAGTATCTCAGGGTCTGGTTTACAAGTTGGGCAAAAGGTGGAGAGGGAGACTGACAGATGAATGGGTGGAGCATACACTCTACCCGTCTATTTTAGTAAAAAGAGAGCTAAATGTTAGAATAGAAAAGAACAGAATATAATAGAATAGAATGCCTTTATTTGTCATTATATGGAATGTACAATGAGATTAGAGGGCCACTCCTGTTTCAGTGCCACTCTATAGAAAGTCACACAAAAATATATAAAATAAAATAGAATGTACTAAAAAAAATAAAATAGATAAATATATACACATAAACATGATGTACAGTGGGTGGGTATTGCACTTTGCACATTATAGGAGTGATAGATATTGTCCAGTATGAATAATATTGCACTGAGATGCGGGTTTTGCACAGTTAGACTGGATGAGTGTGTGAATTCAGAGTGGCGACTGCTTTGGCAAAGAAACTGTGCTGATTTAGTGTCCTATTTACATTCCTCCAACCTTCATCAATGGCCATGAGCTATGGGTAGTGATCAAAAGAATAAGATCACAGATACAAGCTGTGGAGTCGCTGGTCCTCCACATCAAAATAAACCAATTAAGATGGCTTCTAAGCAGGCTGCCTCCTGTGCAGATCCTCCTAAATGAGGTGCTCTGGGCACGAGGCAAACCCTAAACACACTGCAGAGATTATGCCTCTCAAATGGTAAACACCATTTAATAATACATATTACTTGCACTCACACTTTATAGGTGTATGTGGATGTGTTTATATATATTTTAAGACATTTATGTTTCGTTGGGTCTGTCCTTTATCAGAAAGAAAGTAGTGCGCATCATTCTACCAGTGATAAAAGTGTTAACTTTGGGTGAGTAACATTACCTCAGCTCATCCAGCGTCAGACTGCTGAATCTCAGCAGAAGAGGGCTACCACGGGGATCTATAAAGTAAAAAGGAACCTTGCAAGTTAAAAAAAAAAAGACGCTTAGTAAACTAACAGACAACTGTTTGTTTATCTTACCAGCTGTTCCTGCTGCTGTTCTATCGTTCGTAGGAGAATGAGACTGACAAACGTTAGCGCCACTGTTGATGGAAGGCCTCAAGTTCTCAGGCTCGGAGGGCTGGAACCCCGAGGAGGACATCTCTCTCTTCTTTTAAACGTCAAGTCATCGATTAACACATCTACAAGCAAGAACTTGGCAACCACAACAAAGCGTGCAGTTTCATCACCATGGGAACAGCATCCGTCGCTAATTCGGCCTCCGTAGCTTCAGCTTCATACCGCCGATAATTTGGTGCTCTTTGGGGGTAACCATTACAGGATGCTGGCAGACTGGCTGTGATAGTCGGAACATCTGGCTAACTAAACGTTTCTCCGTTAAGCGACCGTAGACTGGAGGAAAAGCACCATTACCGCCGACGGGTTTGAAGTAATCGGTCAACAGGCGCCTCTTTGCACCGGGTTGTGACGCAAACACGCAGTTAAAGGCGTTTCCCGAGACGCATGAAGGTCAATGTAGTTTTTCCAGCAGGTTAGCGGCTGCTTGTTTATTCTAGGCGGCGGGGAGGGGGTCGTCGCTCTTCAGCGGGGATCGAGGACTTATTTTTATTATTTCCCTTCAATCATCGTAATCAAAATGGAAACATGGAGGCGTGAAATTTGAATTTAAGTCGCGGAGCTGTTATTATCCTGCACTCCTTCCGCTCCTGGGCATGGTAAAAAAAATTACGGTTTTGATTAGCGTTAGCTAAGTTAGCTTACAGTCGACTACTTTCTGTGGGTGACGCCCCCGTTTTGGTATTTATGTATGTTTACGGTTTTCACACTACATATTTCAAGATCCAAATGAAGCAAACAGTCTCCGTCTATTAATCCAGCCCCTTCTGTAAGCTGTAACCATGTCCCTGTTTGGATTAGCTCGGTGACCCAGTTTCTTGTCAGTGGTCATTTAGCGCAAACTGTCAGCATCTGTTTTGATTTGGTGGTTGTTTAGTTGTTCCGCTTCAGCACATTTTATGCATTAATTTCATTAATCAGTTTATAATGTTATAACGATAGTTTGATTATTTAACAGGTCACGTATTTGTAGTTTTTTTGGGGGGATACCCGGTGTGGTTTAGGAGACGAGTTACATAGGCGCGCTTTGATAGTGTTTTTCGATTTTAATGCAAAAATAATTACATTGTACTGTGTTGTTTTCCAGATGAGGGATCTTCAGGACGTTGACGGCTTGCTCTTGAAAGAGCTGAAGTCATGTTGTGCAGAAGAGTACCACTTTCTTCCCAGGGAGACGGGCCTGAAGCTGATGGAGACCGCCTCCACAGAGGTAACCCACTGACCTACTTTTATTTTATTATTATTATTAAATTTTTTTTTTTTTTAGCTGTGTTTGCAACCATATGGGTTTGCTAAAATGACATTTTCCCAGTGATGTCCTTCTAATATATAGTGGTACATTTGTAGAATCACAGTGGAGTGTCTGCAAAATGCAGAGACACCAGAGTGGAAGAGCTGTGGGGCCTGACCAGTTTCTTTGGCTACTGCACCCAAACTTTTGTGCAAGCTGTCAATTTGCTCGACAGATTTCTCACCGTTATGAAGGTAAGAATTACAAGTTAAATCCAAGTCTACACCTGTGCATGTTTAATATGCTGCTCCTGTCAGCAGTAAGGGTCTCATTTGACCTTGGATGCTGGCTCCCATCTCTGTTATTTAGGTGCAGCCTAAACACTTGCCCTGCATTGGAGTTTGCTGTCTTCACATTGCTGCCAAAATGGTTGAGGAGGAGAGCAATGTCTCACCCACCCATGAGCTCATTCGCATCAGCCAAAGCAAGTTCACCGTGTCAGACCTGTGTCGTATGGAGAAGATCATCTCAGAGAAGCTCAGTGTGGAACCCAAAGCAGTGACGGCCTTAACCTTTCTACACCTCTACTACACAGCCTTCACATCCCTGTCTGCTGGCAGGTAAACCTTTTCATTCAGTTTTTCTTGTTGCTAATGCTGCTCCACACTGATTGGAGCTGGTTAAATAGTTACTGCTTTACGAGGTTTGTACTGGCAGATCACATTAGGATTCCCTCTATATTTTAAGGGAGGAGATCCCAAGCATTGGGAGACTGGAAGCCCAGCTAAAAGCCTGCTTATGCCGGCTTGTTTTCTCTAAAGCAAAAGTAAGGATTGTTCTCAGGCGAGACTTTAACAGTTTAGCAGCATTAGTGTGAAGTCTGAGGAGTAATTAATCCGCTCTTCTTCACAGCCATCCGTGTTGGCGCTGGCCCTCATCGCTCAGGAGTTTGAAGTCCTCCAGGCAGTCATGTTACTGAAGACTGTCCAGCAGTTCCAAAGACATGTAAAGGTATGAAGAGAGTAGGGTGCATAGGCTGCAAAGACTAAATAATCTCTCAATAAGTCAGTACAATTCCATCATAATATATTAGAAACTCTTTTTAGACACGTATAGTAAAAATTTTGTTTGACAGTATTTTTAGCTCATCCATCATTGGTCTGATGAGCTGCCATTGTGAGACGTCCGCCATCCATCTGTGCATCTCTTCACAATTCACAAGAATTGCTACTCCTCCTACCGTATTGTTCAGAATTTAATCAAGCTTGCTTAGTTATCGCCTAATGGGTCTTCACCCAAATGGCGCCCAAGGTCAAGGTCACGTTTGTTGTCTTACGGGCAGTAACCTGGGAATTGTCACTGATGTTCTGGTTTTTAAGATTGTGGCAGTTTCACGGTAGTCTTATCACAACTGTGAAATGATGCTTTGAAACTATTTATATTTGGACTGATGCTAACAAACCTTTTGGCACCAATAGTTCTGTCTCCAGGTAAAAAACACGTTATCTTTGCCTTACTTGTCGCTGTGTTTGGAGGAGCTGCCTGCGCCCCACTTGGGGTGAAAGTTCAAACAGAAACAGCACAAATGACTAATTTTTTTTAGAACAGAAGAATTAAAAAAACAGAAGACACGACTCTTCTCTCGGTCTTTGGTTTTTTGGTACCCCTCTGCTCTCCTCTGCTTGACCATGCACATTTTCTGAAAATCTTGTGAATGCAATAACTTGACAATTATGTGACCCTCTCAAAAAGTTTCACAATACTCATGGAGGGCAGTAATATAATGCTTTTAAAACCCTTACAAATCCACAGCGGGCTTTTTGTATGTTCACCAGTGTAGCAGTATTTTAAAACTTAAAATTATATATGAAACTATGACTGATACGTGCTGGCACAACTTGTTAACTGACCAACACTTAGTCTGCTCCATAAACAGTGTAAATGATTCTCCCCAGATAAAGCACCTTTATCAGGTGTGTAAACACAGGCTGTAATATTTCCAGAGATAATTGTGTTTGGAGAACCGACCCACTGAAACTGTAAAATGTGGCGTGACTTTTCACTGCATGCCCACATGCATGTTTAGTACACGGGGGGAGGGGGGGGTAAAGAGAACATATTTTAAGACGATTCCTGTTTGTAACCGCTCAGATGTTTCCTGTTTTTCTCCTCCTCCTTAGATCAGTGACAGTGAGCTGCTCCAGTGGAAGGACCACGTGGCCAAGTGCATGGCAGAGTACCGCTCAAGCGAATGCAGCCAACCGGACAACAAAAAGCTTGTTTGGATCGTGTCGAGGAGGACGGCTCAGAATCTTCAGGCCAGTCATTTCGGTGTGCCTGGTCTGCCAACTATTCCTGAGAGGAGCTGGGATGAGAGTGAGAGGTTAATAGTCCATTTTTCTACTTCCTTCGTGTTTGATTTTTTATTTATTTTCTTAAACCAGCTTCATTTATGGTGTTGTGAAGGTGAGCTGTTGACTGAATGCTTTCTAAGGTGTGCTGGACTGCTCAATTTACTGACTAAAGCCATTTTCACACATGCACTTTGGACAATTTGGGGAAAATCAGGTTAGGATATTTTCCACAGTTTCCTCAGATGCATTCACATTAGTGGAAACACTCCGGGTGGTTTAGTGGCGGTAGCTGCAGGAAGCAGTGCACTCACTAGATATGAATGCTCAGGAATACTGGCTGCTCTCTTCACATTAGTGCAATCGGTGTCCTAGTTTATGTTAGACTATAAATCATTTTTATCCTTTGATCCTCTGTCCCACATATTGATTTGCTCCAGTTTACACAAGTCAACAAACAAGTCTCTCAATAACCGTGCCTAAAAAAAAAAAAATTTTAAAAAGAGGTGTGCAAGTCTGTGGATTTAAAGATGAAAACTGAAAGTGATGACAAGACAGAGCAGTTGAAAATTACAGTTTTACCAGTTTTTTTGTTTTGTTTTGTTTTTTTTTAAAAAAGCTTATTTTGTTTACTTTGAAAGGGAGTTTGTTTGTAAATATTTATTTATCTATTTATTTATTTATTTATTTGACATAACAGGTGATTCTGTGCATGCAGATTTTATGTATCAGTGACCAATGAAATGAAAGTTACTTCAGATAATGCTGTAAAAATAATGGCCCAAAAAAAACAGCGTGATGATTACACAGCATGAAGTATTAATGGTCTCTCCTCTCGCAGCGAGGATTCCTGTGAGGACATGAGCTGCGGAGAAGAGAGTCCGTGCGGCTCGTTGGGAAGCGACGGTGAAGGAGATTTCTTCCCCTCCGATTTTCTCAACTGCAGAGAGTAAAAGAATCCCAGCTGTGCAGTAACTCCAGATGTGTATTTGTCCCCTGAATTGTGACAGATTTCGGGGCAGACCTGTGTGTCTCACTTGTGTATCGTGTATCGTATGTATGCCAAGTGACGGGTTTGGATTATTAAGTGCCTGTGTCAATTCATTTTACTGTTACTCTAATGTAAAACAAACTTTAAAAAAAAAAAAAACATATCATAATAGTGCAAAATGGAACTTTGCAATATCTCGGCAGCTCGATGGCAATACATGTGAATGTCTTCTTCTGTTTGTGTCCAAACTCGACACATTCCAGGAAAACTAGTGAGGCACAAGTAACAACGTTAGGATGTCAGTAATTAGACGCCTTCATTGTTGAATACCAGCTAACACACTAGCACATCCGAAGTCTTTTTTTTTTTAAATATCTACTCAATGCCATACATATTTACAGTATTCTGCAGTTGTCAGTGTGCTAACATATGTTATTCTAATGTGAAATATATGACATTTAATATTCGACAATGAGTGTTGTTCATGTTTACCAAGATAAGCTTACTGAAAAAAGTAAAAAAAATATTATATATAAAATGTAAAAAAAAAAGAAAATATATGGTGCTTAAAGTGTATTGTATTTGGATATAATGTGAAATATGTTGGAAGGTCAGAAATAATCCCTCCAATTAAAAAAAGAACTTTTTATGTACGTTTGTTCTTTGTTTTAATTCTCTCTGTTTTCAAATTGCCCACTAGTTTTTATTTTTTTACATAATTAAAAAGTAAGAGTCCTCTAATTCTTAACCTCTGAGATTAATTCAGGTGGATTCATTTTTATAGCCCCAGTTCACAACAACAGTAACCTGAGTCTCGAGGCGCTTTATACTTCAAGGTAAAGACCCTACAGTATTGGAGAGAAACCCCAACAAGCCGGTGATTTCCCTTGTGAGCAGCAGTGGGGAGAAAGAACCCCCTTTTAACAGGAAGAGACCACTGGCAGGACTGGGCTCATGGGGGAGAGGAGAGACCAAAAGGAGAGGCATAAAGCACATGATACGCAGGACTGAAAGGAGGACTGTGCTCCGCAGAGCAGTTTCCTGGATGGACTGGAGGTCAAACCAAGGTTAGCTAACTAAAACTGAAATACTACATATTTTAATTAACTCAAAAAATAACACTAGACTAATAAATAGAAATTAAAAAAAAATCATGAAAGGTCTTCAGTTTTTGTCTTTGTGACTAAAACTAAACAAATTTGTCCAAATTCATCAAAATAACTAGGCTGCATAAGCTATTCATTAAACAGGAGGCCAGCAGTTCTAAGAAAGTGTCCTGAAGTTCTCCAGTACCAAAGGTGGTGGCAGAAATCTCACTTCCAAAGGAAGAAGGCTGTTCTAAATCTTATTTTAAACTTTAAGTGGAAATATCAAGGGCTGTACTGTTGTGCAATGATGACTGTAGGGGGTATAGCTCAGTGGTAGAGCATTTGACTGCAGATCAAGAGGTCTCTGGTTCAAGTCCGGATGCCTCCTAGTAGCAGATTTTCATGACTGCTCCTGTAGTTGTTTAGAAAGTTATCATCTGACAGCACCAGCTTTGTGCCACAGGAGTGAGCAAACTGTCAAACAAGGACTGTAAAAGTAAATCATTTCTGCCCAGCGCCTGTATGTCCTCTGTCTGTGGCTCATTAATCAGCAGAAAGTGTCCAGACATTGAGAGAGAGAGAGACACTAAAATCAAAGATTTCTGAAATAAAAATTTATTGGAGAGAGATGGTGGTAAACATTTATCTTCCAGAGGACACAAAGCTTTAAAAAACCTTAATTTATGGTAAAGTCAGGAAGCTTTTTCTTTTAAAATCAAATTTGGCTTCAAGCAGTTATGGACCCAAATTTTTGTGCTTACCTCCTGACATCATAAATGACACGAAACAGAATTACTCAAATAATTTCCTCAGATTTTACTTCCTTTTCATTCAGCCCTCAAACAACAGCCCCTCAGCTGAAAGAGGAGAAGTCCATGTTGTAGTGCAGGGATGGTGTAGCTCAGAGCTAGGTGCTCCCTAATTTAGAATGACAACAGGTATCAAATAATCTGATGTTGTCTGACATCAGATTTGATGAAGACAAAAGAGAGTCAGCATCACTGGGCAGCTGTAGCACGCTATGCTGGATGAAGGCTCGAAACCCAGCCTGCACATGAACAAGTCTGAGACATAAGAGAGAAACATGGACTCCAAGGACCAGCACTCAAATCTGCATGGCCAAATTCCACAACAGAAACTATAGAACAATTCTTTGTCATCATGGAGCAAAATCAGGAAACTTGGAAGTTTTTTGGGGTTTTTTTGTCAAATTTGGCATTTCAAGAAGGCTTCTGTGAGGCAAGACCAGCTTCTAGACTTTGTTTAACCCTGATTCAACTCGAATCAGGTTACAGTGGTGTTATAGAGCATTATTAGGACTATTGTTCATTATTATGTGAGAGCTGAGGGCAATACTGAGTATTAATAGCTCCAAATTGCTCCCAGTGTGCCACTGATAGTGAGAGCTTTGTGTGTGCGTGTGCGCGCGCCCGCCAATCAGTGAATGTGGTGAAGCCTGTTTAAAAATGCAGGCCAATATTTGTGCTGCTCTTAGTATAAATATGATGAAACGGAATGAATGAAACGGAAGTACTCAAAACGATTACACGGTCCCCTGATTTACTCAAGTAAATGTTCATATTTTATTTTTCACTAGCCTGAATGTGGAGATTAAATATCAGAGCGCATGACTGAAGGGGGATTTGACTGTTTCCTGTTCTGAACTCCTAAAGCTTCTGTCATCTCTCTGTTTCTGTCCAATTGGACTGATTACCGAACAAGCGCCTCTTTGTGCCGAGAGCTGCGCGGAAGCCTGCATCAGCGTGAGTGTGAGGGGGTGGGGCCGGAGGAGGAGGAGGAGGTGATGCTGCTGGTGCAGCTGGTGCTGCTGAAGGACGGGGCTTGCGGTGTAGCTGCCTGGGATGTGTTGACACGCATTTCTGCTCCCATCTCCTTGATTAAACCGGCAGCCTGGATGGTGTCGAGCCGCAGCGGAGAGGAAGAGGAATGAGAGCGGACCGAGCTGCGGCATCTTCATCATGCAGCCGCAGAAGATCACCAGCCGTCCATTTTATACGATTATATGAGCCTATGAGCGCCAGTTTATCTGTGCTTTTCAGACGGGCGGCAGTACTGTGCAGTCCCGGGAATAACAGCATAGGCCACCCCCTCGCTGCAGCTACATACAAGGAATGAAAACGCTCCCAAGATGGTCCGCATCGCCAAGGCCCTGGGTTTGGTTATTCTGTGCGTCGCCGTGCTCATTTTATCACTCATCAGCTATGTCTCTCTGAGAAAAGACAGCCTCTTCGGCTCCTCGAAATACTACATGGGAGGCCCGAGGATTATGTTTCACGCAGGCTTTCGGTGAGTGATCATTTTCATCGCAATGAGGGTTGATGATCAGATGCAGAATTGGGTTGATATAAACAGTGGGGCCTTTTGTGCTCGACTCCAGTCTTCATAATTTACCTTCAATATACTTCTTGTAAATCAAACAGTAAGCTGTCCAAGGTGCTGAACCTGTTGACCATATACCATGTATACAGAAAGAAAAGGGAGCCTACATGAAAGGCATGGAAATGTATTCATTAGAATATCAATAAATACAGTCTAATGCTAAGATATATAAAACAATATCTTTAATGTAAACCGGGGTGTCAAGCATATGACCCAGGTACCAGAATCGGCCAGCCAAAGGACCAATCCGGCCCTTTGGATGACATTGCAAAGCGTGAAAACTGCAGGAGCAGATCTCATTGGATCTTTCTAAACAGCAGCCAGTACAGATGTAACAACATGATGACTTTCTTTTTTTGTGGACATTATTTTCAGGTCTCAGTTCGCCATGAATTTCCTGGACCCCTCCTTCATCCCATTAACTAACGCCCTAAACGAGGAGCTCCAAGGAAAACCATCCAAATGGAAGTTCAACAAGACGGCTTTTTATCAGCAGAGGTAAAAGGTTTGACTCCTAACTGAAATTCTGCTCTTCTCTAGAAAACTTAAGTACAGTTGTGCCGGTAGTGTTTGAATATATTCTGGTCTGTTTGGAAAACCGACAGCGTAAATATCCGTCCTCTTCGTTTTGTCTTCTTCATGCTTGTGCTATTAAAAAATAACAAGTTAAGGTATCCAAATTAAAAGTGATGTGGAACAATTAAAAGTGCTAGTCTTTACATTTGTGAAATCAAACAATATATCAATTACCAAAATTACTGAAAATAAAACCAATAGCAGCGCACTATGTGCTATATCTTTTGGCTGCATTTGTGTCACTGTTGGATGTTGCTACAAAAATATGTTTAAATGCTCATTCACAAACAGAAAAGAAAAAGGAAATAAAAATGCAAACATAAAAATGGGCCTATAAATACATGGGCCTGTAACATAAGACTTTCTATAAAAGATGGACATAGCCACCATGATGTCACAAATTGATTTTGGACTCCACTCATCTGTCAGTCAAAGCAGCCACGCCCCTAACTCCAGTATCCAGGTGGATGATTTTATTAAAAAAAGTTGTTATGAAGGGGAAAACTAACCACAGAAGCCAAAAATGTTGTATGTTTGAGGGAGAAAACATGCTTTTTAATACTGTGAAGTTGAGCATTTTAACATGAGAGTCTATGGGGATGATTTGCTTTTAGAGACAACCTCAAGTGGCCACTAGAGGAACTGCAGTTTTTGGCATTTGCTTATCGTATCTCTTTTTTTCAGGAAAGATATCTTCAACTACATCGACATTACCAACAACTTTTCCCTCACAAAGAACAGTGTGCGTGTTGGCCAGCTGATGCACTTCGACTACTCCAGCCACAAATACGTTTTCTCCATCAGTAACAACTTCAAGTCCCTGCTTCCTGACACCTCTCCCATCCTCAATAAGCACTACAGCATGTGCGCTGTGGTGGGAAACAGCGGCATCCTCACCGGCAGCCACTGTGGCCCAGAAATCGACCAAGCCGATTTTGTCTTCCGCTGCAACTTTGCCCCCACGGACATTTACTCCAAGGACGTGGGCAAGAAGACCAACCTGACCACCTTTAACCCCAGCATCCTGGAGAGGTACTACAATAACCTGCTGACCATTCAAGACAGAAATAATTTCTTCCTCAACCTAAAGAAACTGGAGGGAGCCATTCTGTGGATCCCTGCCTTCTTCCTCCATACCTCAGCTACAGTAACCCGGACCCTGGTGGACTTCTTTGTGGAGCACAAGGGACAGCTGAAGATCGAATTGGCCTGGCCAGGAAATATAATGCATGATGTGAACAAGTAAGAGCTGATTCATAATTTGTTATGCCACTACAGATGTGCAGAATCAGCATTTAATTAAAAAGTTAGATGCGGTATACAATCCTTTTAAATTCTCTCTATATATTTGTATCAAGCATTAAATCAAACCTTTGCATAAATGTAGAAAAATGTCCAGATATAAATACAATTACTTCTATATATTCAATATACAATATTTTTTATACTCAATGCTACAGACACAGAAAGCCAGCTCTATAAGGACCCATAACATAAAAGTTTGGAAAAGATAAAATTTATACTTAATATAAGTGTTAATATAACAGCTTTTTTGCCACTTGGAGCCAACAGCCTCAACATTAGGTTATTCTGAGTAACTTAATATCACACATATTCATATTTCTGTTCAGCTGGTGACTGTTAGCCCAGCTGAGCATTGCAGAGATGGCAGATTTTGTAGGCCAACTCGGAAGCCAGTGGGATTTCTCCACAGGCTTTTTACTAATTGCAGAAAATAATAAATTTCTGTGGGAATTTAATGTTTATTATGCTCATGTTTTAATCGTTATAAAACCGTTATAGTTTTTTAAACATAAATCCAATGGCAAGAAGCAACACGCTACCGCAAAGGTATAAACAAACTACAGGCCGATGACATAAAAGTCCGCCCTGTTAGTGCACCTGTGTCTGGAATGACGATGCCGAATGCTCTCAGAAACTTGGTCTCATTTAGCCATAAAAAATAGATGTGCACATAGTAGCTCCATGCATTTGCATGTGGGGTATTTAGCATCATGTTCATCGTATGGAGCAGAACATTAAAATAGCTAAAGCTTATGTTAACCAAAGACCTTAATTCAAACATCCAACCAAAAATCCACTGAAAAAAATCCCAATAATGTCAACCAGAGGTTCCAAATCTCAACTCAGCTCCAGGTTTTCGAATTAGGATTGAGCCCCTTTTCACTCTGTTTTTGGTCTCCACCAACTGCTCGGGGAATATTTATTGGTTAGCTGACTTCAAGAAACATCTCAAAATGAGTAAATAAGATAAATCCCAAACAAAGTTAGCAGAGAAAACACAGGGATCACAGAGGCTACAATCTTACTAACACTGAAGGCACTAAATACACACCAGTAGGGAAGGGACACGAGCAAAGGCACGAAAAGGACAAAGGATGGCAGTAAAATAACCACATGAGGATATAACCTTCAAAATAAAACAGGATATAGCTTAAGGAAGGACCAGGACAAAAATCACACAGACACACAGAAGCATTACAGGAAACACATGCATAAGGAAACAATAACTAGAATGCCAAAGACAGAATAGCTCATCCGGCTCACGATCAATCACAGTTGGCAAGCTTATTGTAATCTGTGAAGTACAGAACTTTATATGTCTTGTTGCCATTGTTTGGCTGTATTGCATAAACTAATGACAATTAAAATCCACTTAAAAATCAAGGAGGCAAACAAACAGTTATATCCAGGACAAATTCATCTTGTTTCACTAAAATCTGACCAATACTCTTGGAGTAAGTAGCGATTCCTGTGAAAAAGTCATCATAAATCAATCAGTGTGACCTTGACCTTGGGCGCATTTTGGGCGAAGACCCATTAGGTGATCACTGTGCAAAAATCTGGCCAGTATTCTCACAATTATCGTGAATTGTGGATGGACAGCCGGCCACCGGTCCACCAAGAATCCAAGAAGAAAACCAGAACCATGGATAATACAAAGACCAATTTAATCCATTATTGATTATAAAAGCTCCAACCGACTTATTATGGAGATGTTGAGGGGACTTTTTCTAAAACCCAGGTGTCACTAATGTAGGAGTCTAATAAAAATGTGGCAAACACTAAAACCATGACCACAGACAGCCCAGCCCGTACTGTAAGTATTTGATCAATGGCTGTAATTCCTAAATAGTTGATATAATGCTTTTGTTAAAGCCCCTTGATTTAAAGCTGAAAATTTGTACTTCAATTCACATCTTAACTATTTGGTTTAAAATCCACTGTGATGGTGAACGGAGACAAAATTACAAAAATGGTGTCACTGTCCAATTATGTATTGCATGATAAACATTTTTAAACAGACAACATAAAGTTATAGTCCTCTACACTCTGGTTTAATTTGTGATCTATTTGTCTATTTCTTTCTGTCAGATACTGGAAGACTAAAAATCTCTCTCCCAAACGTCTCAGCACTGGCATTCTCATGTACACGCTGGCCTCGGCCATCTGCGACGAGATCCACCTCTATGGCTTCTGGCCCTTTGGCTGGGACCCCAACACGGGCAAGGATCTGCCATACCACTCACTATGACAAGAAAGGGACCAAATTCACCACTAAGTGGCAGGAGACCCACCAGCTGCCCAGCGAGTTCAAGCTGCTCTACAAGCTGCACAGGGAGGGCGTGATCAAACTTAGCCTGACGCACTGCAGTTAGACATTCGAGTGAGTCCCGGGTGGTTTAAGACGCGGCTCCAGAGACCATTACCGACACACATAAGCTCAGTTCATCCTTATGTTGTGGCACACACAATAAGCATGATAAGTGTTTAGGCAATTCATGGTCACCCTGCAAACATGCACTCGCGTCACGTTGTAATTTTACATGAAGATGTCAGGCTCACTCGAGTTGTAGATCCCAGCATCGTTATTCGTTCAACAAGTTGTTGCGTTGTATCACAGTTAGGGGGGGTTTTCATGCTGCTCAGTTGCTTCCATTAGTCTCCTTTGCATGGCTGCTGGCTAAACGGCTTGAACCGAACAGACGTCTATTTTAACTGGAGTCCACAGGGGGGGAGGGAATCAGCTGTGGGAACACAGTAAATTTCCAGTTCGAAACAGATCGATTAATCACCTTTATAACAGTACACCGATTCTGTACACTGAAATCACTGCCTAATCTCAGGGAAGGAGTTAGATCAGTGTTTTTTTGTAATCAGATTCAATGTCTCAAGAGAGGTGCAGTTCCTGTTTTCAGGCCTTTTCCCCCTATGAGGTGTCAGACAATCTGCACTGCTCTGGAAGGTGGTATTTGTTTACAAGATTGTGCTCTATATAAATATATGTGTGTCTTTTATTCTCTGTAGACAGCCTGACTGTCCACTTCGAAATTTTTGGAATAATAATCAACATTCCAACAATAAGCCATAAAATTCATGGACAGAAGATAGTTTGTGATCATTAGATCTGAACTGCAGAAAGTGTTACCGGCCTACGTGACCGTATGAGACAAATATAATTTTCCATCAATAAAAATAAAAATAGATATAATGGTAAACCTACTACAGTTAGATTCATGTTGTACAAATTTAGCAAAGTCATCTGTGATATGAGATCATCATGTTTTGTTGTCATTGTGGGCTATTTTTAAAAGAACTGATGTTTACAACTCAAAGGTTATCACAATACATGAAAGACTGGAGTAACAGTGCACCAGCTTTTTGTAAATCCACGATTATCGAGTTTGAATATCGTACCTGAGCCGGGTTAAAACTTAACTTTCTAAATTGGGACCTCAGGAAGTCACAGATCAGGCCCAAGTAACGGTACCCCCCCCCCTGCCCCCAAAACCCAACCGCTCTATAAAACTGCAGTTTTATTTACACATATTAACCCAAGCAGATGTAATATGTTATTTTGTAAGTTTTATAAGACCTGGTAGCTGAAATTGCTCAGAAGAACCTGGCTATTTATTTCCACGTTAAAAATCTTACGCAAACCTAACCTATTAGCTGAAGGTACTGAGTGTCCCAGTTAAAGGCTCCAGTGTTGCTAAACCGGGTGGGTTTCTGCCCAGTTGGGCAGTTTTAAGTTTAATCTTGATGCCTAAAATCAACAAAATTTGGGCTGTTTCGTGATCCATTTGGCGGTTTTTTCAAACACATAAATTTTAAAGGATATTTTATAATCAAACACAATCAGACACACATGCTGCACAGTCCATCGTGACACGCACTACTCAAACTTTATGTCTTTTGTCAGATAGCAGCGAGAAAATGATGCCATAGTGGGTTAAATTCATTGATCTAAACTACAGAAAGGGGCGGGAGAGTGAGGTGAACCTAAAGCCGTGGATAGCACCTTCTGAAGCAAACGATAGCAAAGCTCACTGCAGGATTTGGAAAACCGTGCTGGAATCCAGAAGCACAAGTTTCCTGCCTGTGGTTGGCTTACGCAAAAAATGGTCTCAGTCATGCTATATTTAAATATATATATTTAAATAGCTTGTGCGCATGCCTAGATGCACTGACTCTGCTCTGGGGATGTGCAAAGTGGAGCTTTAGGTTGCTTTGAAGTGGTACAGTGGTAACTGTTTGTGGTCCAGAAGCAGACAATAAGTCACAAGTGAGTGCCTGCAAACTGACAGTAAACAGTAGAAGAGGCTTCTTCCTCTCTCTCTTGCTTTGCTTTTGTTTGTTGCATCTGGCAACAATGAAAGGGGCATCCGCACAGAAGTGACACAGCAACAAAAAGCCAGAATATCAGCGACATCCAGCAACTTCAAGCAGCCGCGGGGTCCCGAGTTAAATTTTTCTCAACGTTGTGGCAAGCAGCTGAAGGGGCTGCCAGCTGGTGCAAACACTGCTGATATCTGAGGATGTGGTAAATACTTCAGGAGGTTACCCACGCAACTAGCTAACTAGTGATTAGCTGATTCTGTGAGCCTACTTAATGCTATTTAGTGCAGTGTTAATGACATAATATTTTGTAATTTGAGCTATCGTATGGTTTTAGTTTTACGTAAGATGATTTCAAATCTTGCAAGTTTACATGTTTGCACCATTCCGATTGTCTCTTTTTTTCTGTCTGAAAGGAAACATTAGGAATCTAGTGTTAGCTAACAGTTATATAAGGGAATCTAGTAGGTGTAGATATTTATTATTTACCAATTATGTAACATCTAATAGGTATGCTTAAATTCTCACTTAGTAAACACAAGCTTAAAAACAAAAACAAACAAAAACCAGACCAGGAAAACAGTTTTGACTGGGGGGGGGCTACCAGACTTAAACCATCACGTGATGTCAGTCATGGCTAAAAACATAAAGAAATATAATTTGCCGATCAATAACGGATCCTGAGGTTACCCACTTGTTCCAAAAATAGCCAGCTAAGGATTAAAATCATCATTTATTAGAGGTTTTTTGTTGACTGGAGGAACTTCGTTCATTCCTACCATAACTTTATCAAGTTTAATATTCGTGATGCAAGGCAAAATGAATGAATTATATGGCTTACTGCATCTTGTACAAACAGCATGATCCATTTAAGTGGCAATGCATGTGAGGCACTAACAGATCTTTTAGGCTAGTTTTGTACAACCTTTTTGAAGATTGTTTTAAAGGGTAAAATGTAATTATTTAGTATTGTTTGTATTCCTGGTGGCATATTCCTTAAGATATCACTCTCATCTTTGATTGAGAGCTGTTTGAAGGCTAAAGAAAAAAAGAAAAAAAAAGACCGCTGTATTCCACTTGGGACCAAACTTCTACAGATCAACTTAAAAATGAACAAGCTTTATTTTTTATAACTGTAGATAGTCCTGGGGTCTTAAACAGTCCACCTTATCATGCCAGACTGAAACAGACTGCTGGATTTGGGGCTGAGGAGGACTCGACCCAAACAAATAAAAGCTGGCCACAAGACCATCCCATGACTCTGCAACATGTGCTCCTTATTGCAAATTCTGGCTTAGGCTGAGGTTTAATACACAGAGCAACGCAGTCATGCACATATGTGGCGTGTTTTTTTCTTCTCATTGAGATTCAGCGTGGTAGGCATCTGTCTCACACAAAGTGATTTTTGTGAACCTCTTTAGGAAAAACAAACATTTAACGATCATTAACTTGTGTCTAATCTTTGTCTGCAGTCACAGCAACAACCATGAAAACAAACATCTCGTTTAAAAAAAAAAAAAAAAAGCAGCCGAATTTTAGGAATTTGATTGTTTAGACGTGTACGAGTAATTCAAGCAGTCCCTTCATTGAATGTTTTGTAGGTACACCAAAGACCGTGTGTTTAAAGCAGAAACGATGGAGACCGATTTAAGAAGCCGTCTGACAAATTATGTCCATAGACTGTATAAAAAAATGGAAGTAGCCACCCTGAAAACTCCCGCTAGCTCGCAAAGTCCGAATTTGAAGTCTCAAAGTGGGCGTTTTTGCTGTCACCATCTTTGTGTTTTGAAATTGTTTGTGGCACATGAGCAAACTTATTGGCCAGCCTCATATCCCAAATAATCCCCCTTTCTGACCCTAATATGATCATAATTCATAAAATTATGCCTTATTGAGTGATCTCAAATTACCCGAAGTCATGTACTGAGGGAGCGAGGGATGTTTTTTTCCACAGACTTTCTGTACAGCTGAAGTCTTTTTGCAACCAGAGGAGCTGCCCCCTGCTGGCCATCAAAGGGAACGCAGCTTTAAGGCACTTTAGCTTCACTTTTCAGACGTGGGAGCTATGTCTGTCTTATATACAGTCTTCGCTAACACCAAGTATTTCTTTCAATGCATAAGATTTTGATGCCGAATATCAGTTTCAGTGGCATCTGCCAAATTAATGTGAAAAGACTGGGGTCTTTTTCACTGGGGTGATCCCACAACCATCAGACATTTTTAGGGTTGACACTTGCAAAACAGCTGCTGTTCTGCAGAGATTTCCTAATTAAGTGACTGAACTTATTTGTAAATCTCGGAATGACCTCCTTCAGAGCGATTTGTATCCAGTGGTATACTGCTGGATATTTCCTCCTCCAAAGAATTTCTCATAACGTTAAAGTCAGTGTGTAGAACGTGTGTTAAGATATCCCAATGCCAGCAAAGTCTGTGATGATCGTTTCCCAGTCACAGTAATGTACAGTCTTTTGTGTATTACGGTTAAGTTTAAAGGGCCAGACAGTGATACGCATAACCTAAACATGAGGTGTGTTTATTCCAAATTCAGCCCCACACAGGATTCATTATTTAACGACCCTTTAACATTATTGTACTTGTGTTTGAGCTGCATGGCGATTTTGTTCCATTAAGCATAAAAAGGCTTTGCTGCTTATGTACATGTTGTATAAAAGTCATAAATCATGCAAGGGACTGTACTGTCTCGGTTGCGCTATCAGCAGCAATCATCCATGTAACAAACCACTTCCTACAGGAAATGTTTTTTGATTATGCTCCATGATAAATATACATTATGTGCCTGCATATTCCTTCCATCAATGCCTCAATGTGTCAAATAAAACCGTATTTTTCTCTGGTATGACCTATATGGTGATTAATTTTTTTAAAAGTAAACTAACAGTAACTACAGGCATGTAAAAGGACATTTCTGGCTTTTGATTACACTCTACACACATGATACACACATATTTATTAATTAAACAAAAGCAACCTGAACTTTTTTGTGAACAAAAGTAAGTTTATTTTCCCCCAGAAAAAAAAACCTCTTCACCAGCTTCAGTTTCTTTTCTTGTTTTTTAAACTACTCTTCCATGCAAGATTCCTCCAGTTCCAAGATGCTTGAGGATTTTCTTGTGTGTACCGTCTCTCACACCATCACTGATTTGCTAGTGTTCTTAGGATACATAAATTGTATGCAAGTGGTTCGAGAAGTCTCGCTGTGAAGCCTCACACAGTGTTTTCGCCACTGCCTTCACACCTTTTTAAAAGCAGACCTTAGAAGCCCGGGGTTGGATCTGATGCTAAATCAAATCAAAAGTCTAACACAAAGTGATGTGTTTAATGTAAATGGAAAGTACAACATGGGCACATAAATTCATCAGGAGAGTGTTTACTTGAGAGCCGAGCACCTTTCTCTATACGCAATTCGACGCGTCACGAGTCACCGCCTGCTGACTGGCTGGCTAGACTGCAGGTACTTCTGCACTGGCTTACAGAGCCAGAGGCTATGTCCATCTTTTAGATACAGTCTGCGGTTTAGGATCATTATCCTTCCAGTTTAACTTCCACTTTTATCCTCACATTATCTGAGCATTCCTGATAGAACCTGCTTGGTCCCTGAGGCAGCAAAGCCGTGCTGAGAAATAAAGCTGCTGTCAATCAGACACTTATATTGCACGGTGGAGCCAAATCTGGATTCATAATTCTGTGAAGATCCCCAACACCACTGGCTGAAACGCAGCCCCAGACTATGACACTGTGCTTTACAGATGGCTGCAGACACTTTTCTCCTGACCAACTCTGTGCATATTGATGACGATTTGAACAAAAAATTTCAAATCCGAATTGATCAGTCAATAAGGCCCATTACCACTGAGTTTCAGACAACCATCCTCTCACTGAGACCATCTCTGAGGAGGCTTAAGTGAACAGTACATGGATCAACTGAAGAACCAGAGGAATCTCTCAGGTCTTTGCTGGATTTTTCTTATTTCTTTCAGATCCTGTTTATTTTTTAGGCCTGCCACTTCTTCATTTTGTCCTCTCCTTTCCAGTTTCCTCAAATTTTTTAAGGACACACCGTACAGCATTCCAAAATGTGCCACGTTTTTGGCTAATATCTCTTTGGGAATTAACTTGTTAGTGAAAAATGTTATATTATGTCTCTCAAACTGTTATTGTCGGCATATTTATAGATTCAACTAAAGAAATGGGAACAAATAATGCGTTTTTGCAAACACTGAAAGACTTCAGAAACATAGAGAACTACTGATTAAGTGTGGCTCTTTCAAAATAAAATCTGAAGGAATAAGGGGTGGCTTAAGACGTGCACCCTACTGTACCTTTTTAAAAGTGGACACCCAGTTATTTAATTCTGCAGTTTTCTTTTATCCTGTATATCTGCTCTAGTTTCTTACGTGAAGATACACAGCCTGTGAATAAATAACATTACAACAATATTACTTTAAATGAAAATGATCAGATTTCCCGAGCTGGTCTCCGCTCATGCACGCCTCATATTTTGCTTGGTTTTAGGATCTCAAATGTCTCATCTAGGAGGCACTGCGGTAGAGCTCCAGAAAACAGTAGGATCTCAATATGCAGTGATAAATGGGGCAAAAAGGAGAAAAGAGGAGCCGGTGGTGCTAACACTAGCAGGCGCACCTCCTCCCCACAGGGGCCTCCTCCACTTCGTGGCTGGAGACGGGGCTGCCGTTGGGTTCGGAGCCGTGGCCCCCGTATGCGCTCTGCTCCATCCTCTTCATCACCAAATCCAGCAGGGTGGTCACCGCCAGGTCCACGTCGACACCTGTCACCGCGCTCGTCTCAAAGTAGGGGATGCTTAGGAGAACGCGGAACAGAGAAAAAAACGTTAGCTGATCTTAAAAATGATCATGTTACCGTCTTTGTGTGAAAGGTGTGTTACAGATCCAGGTTTAGGGCAGCAGTGATGAAAAGTGAGGACCAGCACCACCTTGTGGTGATAGAAGTAGAGCTTGTCCAAACCGAAACAGATTTCCATCATCTTCAAAGATGGGAGAAAAAAAAAATGTAAACATCTGCATTCTCCAAGCTGAACTCGTTTACTCAGTATGAAACGTCATGTGATCGCAGATTACAGTTTTGTTACTGTAATCTGTGATCACATGACGTTTAGTTATTAATTCATTACCAGGGCAGTATTAATAAACATTACTGATGTCAGCCAAAACTGCAGTCATATTTATGTGTGCACAGAGAAAAAAAACTATGAATATATATATATATAAATATAAATAAATAAAATAAATAATAATAATAAATAACTAAAACAGTGTTTGTGAGGGCCTCACCCGTATCTGTCTGCCAGATCTCTGGCCTGTCTGGCGTGAACGTTCCTCTTGTCTCTGAGGTCCGCCTTCGTGCCCACCAGCACCACATCTGGGCTGTCACAGTACGCGTTAGCCTGCAGCTGGCCTGAAACACACAGGAAGGGTTTTAAAGTCTCGGGAGCAAACCGGAAACTCAGGATCAGTCGAGAATGTCATCTGTGCGGCAACATGTGACAAAACACCGATCTGAATCAGAGCAGGTAGCTCACAGGACACGTACTCATCCAGTTCCTGACGTTGAGGAAACTCTGCTGATTGGTCAAGTCAAACATTAACAGGAAGCCCATGGCATCTCGGAAGAAAGCTGTGGTGAGGCTGCGGAACCTGAAAGGAAGCAGATGTTTAGCAAGCAGATGCCAGGCTGACATGTCTCAGCAGCTGCTGGAGGGCCTGAAATACAGTCCAGCCTTCACCGTCCCCCAGAATCACACCGCCCTCTGTGATTTTGTAACTCGCTCCAGCTACACCCAAGAGGCTGAGATGCTTGGTCCTCCTTGATTTCAAAGTCTGAGCCACCTCGCACTCATGGTATCTGACTTCAAAAAGCTAAGATGAGGAGGGCTAAAATGCTGTGGTTCAGGATTTAAAAGGCCAATATTTTAAGGGGGTGACATTAAGGTAGTTTGCCGGTCTGGAGCATTCAGGTGATCCACAATCTTCCTCAAATACTCAGAGAAATTAGAGCAACAACAACAACAACAACAACAACAACAACAACAACAAAACTCCAAGAGCTTCCGCCTGGAATGATCTTAAAATCAGGATCAAGTAATCCAAAGTACAAATTTTTAAAAAATATAAATACAGCCTCTCGGGGTTTAACAAACATGTCAAATGTCAAGTAAACAAAAGCTGAGAATTACCTTTCTTGTCCTGCTGTGTCCCAGAGCTGAAGGTGGATTCTGAAGTTCTTCTCAGTTGTCCCATCTACACCTGTCCCCGTATAAACCTGAAGCAAGACACAGGGCTCAATTATCCACCCCCCCAAAAAAAGCTCCAAAAGCTCCACCTCTAAACCAAAGCACACAATTTTTACTTTACTCGTTGGGTCGTTTGTTTGTGATTAGATGGATGAGTAGACAGATGTAGTTAAACTTATGACAGGGATAAAGCAAAAATAACTAATTTGATGTAACTGTATTCTTTATGGACAAACTGTGAAGGGCACTAAATGTGAGCATATCAAGATTTTGTATTCATATAAGCAACAAATACATCAGCTGTTCTCTTGACTTCCCGCCTTTTATTTACCTTTTTTGTTACGGAGAACTCCAGCGTTTCTGGTAAAACTGATTATATCAGGAAAACTGCATCAAGTGTTGCAGCTCCAGTTTATATTTGTTGTTTAGTTAATTCTGTGTAGATGAAAATACCAGGATTTAATTTAGCTCTTTCTTTTTAGTTTTTCATGAACACCAAGTTGAGCAGCACCAACCAAACTCCAGTTTGCCTGGCCTTATTTAGGAAACTTGTTAATTTGTTGAAAGACTGTTGTTACCACTTAACTAACAGTCTGGATTGTAATGCTGAATTGTTCAAAGGTTTTTGTGCGACTGCTTTCTCTAACAGAAGGTGAGGTCAGAAAATATTTTCCCCTCTATATTTGTAGTGTTTTTTTATACATAAGTATTTTAAATAACAAGAAAACTCAGAGATTTCAGCCAGTGGCTGTTTACAGATTTTTATTTGTCTTCCTTTTCTGTTTCTGTTTGTGTCGACTTGAACCAGCGCGTGTTTGGGGATTTGTCTGAGGGATATGCTGTTTTTGAGTTTTTGTTGTGCAGAAAAATGACTAACTCCCAGTGTAAGGTTTATGCCACAGCTGCCCTAAATTAACAGTATTTGTGATTACCAAAATCATATTTTGAGCATAATGGTGGTTAATCCACCAGCAGGTTAAAGCTTATTAATCAAAATTATATTATCAATGCTAAAATATAATTATTTTTATCCATGAAATTTCAAATTTTACTTGCATTCCTGAACAGTTTCAGTGACTGAGCGTTTCCGTATGCTCGTAGGCTCAAATTTGGGCACAAGAGCGTGAATTGAGTTTATTTGCCTAATAAATGACAATATGACTTTTTTTTTGAAACTCCTATAGTTTGGCAGCAGCAGGTCTGTTTGGCACTCACCACTCTCTTTTCCCTGAAGTCGATGCCCACCGTGGTTGTGAACTTGCGGTTGAACTTGCTGTCGGTGTACCTGTAGAGGAAGGTGGTCTTTCCCACGCCCGAGTCCCCCAGAGCCAGCAGCTTGATCAGATAATCGTAGTCCCATTCCGCCATCGTGCTGAACCTGCCACAGAGTTCACAGCAGCACAGCACTTTGCTGCTTTTTTTCCCCACATGCACCAAACCACGAGAGTTTGGACGCACGTGAGTCAGACAGGGTAATAACTATAAAGGTTAAATTCTTCAACCCAAGCTGCAGTTTTCAGTCTGAGGCTGCGGGACCGTTACACTGGCTTAGCGGGACGTCATAACTCCCCACTCATTAGGCGCTGATCAGAGAAGGACTAGCACATGACCGGAGCTGGCTTCCACATGAGCAGTCAAATGCCTCTCCACAGTTTTCTCTGACTTTGCTTAGCCAAAAAAAAGAAAAAAAACTGCTTGTTTGGCAGACAAAACTCCTTTTATTGACTTAAAGGGCTACGGGCAGGCCGCTCAGCACTGCATGACGCCACTCTGTCACTGCACTGCTTGGGTTACAGTCAGCTGGGGTTAGGCAGGCCAATAAACACAGCATGGAAAATCAGATGTGGTGATGCAAAATAGTTAGGGGAGTGAAGTAAACACTTTTGTCTTGATTAAGAAATAAATAATAATGAAAAAAAAATGAATAGAGCACGGGATGTTAGTGTGAAATTTTGAGTCTCCATGCACATTATTAATATTTGCAATCAGCAGAGCGAGAAGGAGGCTGAATCAACACTGTTATTGTTAAAAACACAACAAACGCGACTGTAGTGACACACTCAGGCCGGCAGTATCCCCTCAGCAAGCAGGAACCATTAAAACCTTACCAGTCTATGTGCAGGAAACGGAAACATCCATTCACAAGGCGCTCTGCTTGTTCTTAATCAATAAGCGCTATCACGATCCCATGGCACATTGTATATATATACACCCTGAACCTTTCCCCTGCCTCACATGTGACCCGGGGAGGAGTCTCTGAGAGGGAACCAGCTGCTGCTCTGTTTACAGACTCCCGTGTTATTTAGGAAGAAAAAGGGGCTCTTTGAAGGCTGGATTTTCCGTGGATTTAAGTGGAAATAGTCCAACCAAAAAGCGGGCCTCGGGTCTGGAGGCTCAGTGAAGTAATCCTGCTTCTCTAAACAAAGCAGTCTGTAGGCATTTTAAAGTTTTACGAACATAAGTTTTATTTCTAAAATGAAAAACCGTGTTGCAGATAAGTGCTGTGCTACAAAAACAGATAAACAGAGACGTGTATCCAAGAACTTTAAAGCTTCCTGTGCTGTCGGGTTAATCAGCCGATTAATGTCTGATTCTCCCCAAAACGAGTCTAACTGCTGATCATTGATTGCATCACTCAGTTTGTCTTTTGTTTAATTCCTGCCTTGACTTTCTTTTTTTTTTTTAAACTCGTCACATTTTTTTCTGTATACAGAAGAAGTCCGGACACAGGCTAAGTGCGGTACGGGTACTGTATAATTAAAGAATTAAAATAAGGATTGACAGCTGTCTGAAACAAGGTGTTTAATCTCCTCTCCTTTTAGGGTCACCCCTGCCTTCAGCCCAACTACCCTCTGATTGGCTGCCCCTCACAAAAGCAGGTTTGAGCAGCAGGTGGAAATGCAGAGCTCATGTTTAATGTGACTATCATTCAAATTTTCTTTATATGAGAGAAAATATGACACTCGAGCGGCACTTTTAAATTTTCAGTAGTGTTGCCTATTTCTGTAAAAATGTCTTAAAGAAAACAGACACTTCTCTCTAACCGGGTTTGAAATACTTGAACAAATTATTGGCCTGGCTGCTTTTTCCTGCAGCCTTTCTGTCTTTGGTCATCAAGCTTCTTCCTGGTTTCTTGGATGAGGGAGTCTTCAGGACTGGCTTCTGCTGTTTCCACTCAGACATCAGCTCCCTTTGAACGTCCAGCGGGAGCTCGGAAAACACCTTTGGGTCCACATTTCCCGGGAACTCGCAGTCAGATGACTGGGGGAATGACAGAGCCCCTTCCTCCATGACGTCTTCTCCTGGGAATGCACTTGTGCCTGCGGGCCACTGGTGACTCGCAGCATCTTCTAGGTCATTTTCTGAGTCTGTAAGTGTCTGTGGAAGCTCGGTTTTGGACGTGCGGGGGCCGTCAGCACCTGACTGGCCGGCAGAAGTGCTGCAAAGGGAGCTTACGTAGGCAGGAGATAATAGCTCCGCCTGGATTTCCTCTGGGAGAAGCTTAAACACCTCCGGGTCGACATTTGGAGGCAGCTGTGTCCCAGTGTTCACTGCTTCATCGGGGTCACACCCAGCTGTGCTGCAGGATGCGCTCTGAGTCTCTTCTACAGCAACAACAGGGTTCTGTTGCCAGCTGAATCCGTGTAACGGTGCCTCAGAGCGGAAGAGCTTTGCGTGGTTGGTTGTTTCCTGTGTTGAGTAATCATGCCATCTGTGCTACACTGATGATCCATATCATCACCCTGAGCGGGAACAACCTATTGGAGAATAAAAGAGGAGGAACAAAAATGGTGTGAGGAAATTAGGAGTACTAACACACTCCTTCTAGGAAAAAAAAAATCCCGCATTGCGTAACTTCACAGTGTGAAAGAAAAACAATGAAAGCACAGAGTTTCTGCTGGCCAAGATTAATTCTTTCTTAAGAACCCATTTAACACCACTTGGAAACTTTATAATACCCATTTCATGATTAAAGTAGAGCCAACATGGCTACAAAGTATTTATTAAATGAACGTTTTTCAGGACTTTCCATCGGTACGTAACGGTAAGCCTTGTGGTGTGTGCAGCGGCTATCCTCAACGTCTACTGCCACTTCTGCAGGATGTAGTTCCCGACCCGTGCTCTTAGGGGGCAGCTTACGATGCGCTTTCAGCGATCAAAAATGAGATGAACGTAACGGCAAAAGAGGTTATTTATTCCACACCGACCAGGTAACTGGTTATCACTTTATACAAAACCAAAGTTAAACTGCCGGCGACGGTCAGAAAACTGTTGCTCCACATCCTGCTTACTGGCTAAACTCCCCGTTCTGACTGGACTGGCTTCACTACACACTCCCCTTAACGACAAAGCCCACATTTTACGACGACAAAGCAGATTCACAGTAGCGGGATAAAATCTTAAACTGCTAAATACACAATCAAGCTACAAATTAAAGATTATAACAAAATACTTAAATATGGCTTGATACATATGTAAATACAAGAAAAATACTGGCCACTAAAATTAAACATATTTCAGCTTCAGTAATAAGCAAGAAACTGAACCCCAAGGTGTTCTCTGATGTGTTCACTGGAGTGTGCGTGCGTGTGAATGTCAGACAGAAAGCACTTCGGTGTAGAAAGAAGTGCTTGTATGAATGGTGTGAATGAAGCGCTCCGAGCGCTTCAGTAGAGTTGAGCGAGTCCATTTACAATCAGACATGTAGGTCAAGCGTACCGTCACCATTCACAGGCTGTCAGCTTGGCAAAGAGTGAGTATTGCTGTTAAGTTGTGAAAATATGGGACTGAAACCTGATTCTAGCCCTCGGCTGTACTCCTCATCCTGCTTCTCATTGGCTGTTACGGGCAAATTTTTGTGGGTTTCCAAAAACACTCCACACACGCAGGGGTTTTCCCCTCGCTCAAAATTAGCCTTTGGGGGTCGAGCACGGACGTAAGCGCGACTGGTCGTCATAAGGCAATGAGTCTGCGTAGCCTCGCGGCACCAACCAGACTTCTATGGTAGGTGCCAAATTTATTACATTCAAGACAAACTCTGGACTGTGTTCACTGTGACACTTCGCTTCATGTTCTGGGTGAGAAAACCATCAAAGACGTAAGAAAAAAGGCGTCCTTTATTGGACCGCAGTGTGTGACGATACACAGCAAAGGGCCCAGGGTCAGACTCAAACCCGGACCTCTGCTCGCCCACAGAGCCAAAGCAGCGCTGCGAGTCCTCCCTTCTTAAATGTGCAGCTTTGCTGCTTCTCTTTGTCCGATCAAAAAGTAACATTAACGTCTTCGGGTTTCAAACGGATGACCAGACAAAACGAGACATCTTAACAGGGACCGCTTCATTTTGTAATTGATTAATTAATTCAAAATTTAATATGGCAGAAAAAGGGAGTTTGTTGCAGCCCTAATCAGAAAAAAAAAAATCATATAAAAAAGCTTTTTATACCTGATTCTGACGCCCGCAGCCGGCCACACAAGTCTAAACAGTGTTGATTATTGATTGATTATTATATCGTACCTGGCACTGCGATAAGATGACCTGCGATTTCTTGGGAGACGCGCTCTGCGAAAAGAACGACGTTATCGAGCCCCTCCTGGCGACGGCAGCCGCTCGGCTCTGCAGATTACTGAAGCAGACGTTGATGAGGGTGAGGTGGAAGGGGGCGCCGCAGTCCACCATCCTGTAGAAGAGTTTCATGGCCAACGGGAGCAGCTGGATGGCCGCATCATCACAGCCGCCTGTAAAGACATTAGAGGAAATTATACTTTAATGGGGCGTCGGGTTCAGTTAGGGCGATCCTGGAAGCAAGCCGTCACTCAAAGGTGGTCGAAATGGTTTTTTATTTCTTGTCTTGAGAAAATCTTTATGTCTCCGCTGTGCTGATAATCTCATTCACAGCCAGAGGGGAAACTGCTGAGTTATCTATGTATAATAACATGTAAATCTTTTTTTTATATCCTTATTTAACTTTGGCTATACTACAGCAGTGCATGTGTGTACACTGTATATCTGAAGTAAAATTTGTGGTTGTGATTAGGCGATTGGAGTCACGTCTTCACAAACTTTTAGATAATTTCAAAGAAGATTAAAAAGCTGATAAATCTGCCCCACATTTCAACCCGAGCTCTTCCTGATGGCGTGAGCGTACCAGACCTGATCTTCTGTCCAATGTGGTTCGGGATCGGACACTGCCGGCTCTCCCGACTGAACCACTTGTTTGTCGTTGTGTACCTACGGATTGTAAGCCTGAAGGTTTGAGGCTGCCGGCCATCTTTGTGCATCCTGGGTTTCAAACAGAATAACAAAAGGTAAGGCTAAGAAAGTCACGCCCTTAAATGCTGCCGTGATTACTCAGCCTCGAGCTGCGGAAACAGACCTTTCCACGAGGCCGCTCAAAAGCTGTTGAATCTTTTCCAAAACCTCCTTGGTTGAGGACATTTTCTTGAAAGAGTCTTCATCGCTGAGAGACTGAAACATAAAGAGGACACAAACGCAGCTAAGAAATGAAAAACGCTGCAGCACGGTTACTAATTGGAAGGCGGACGGGAGCAGAGGGCTGCATCTACAGCCGCCGCTCCCTAAAAATACATCCGTTCTCTGTTCACAACCAGGAACTACTTTTATCCACACACCGTAGCTATGAAGCACAAATACACATACAGCTTCCTGACCCTTGCTTATGCAGATATTGGCAATCTCAGGGATGTTCCAGCCTACCTGAGGGGCCCCAGTACAAGTGACAGGTGAGTCATCAGCACCGAGGGCCAGATTCTTCAAACGCTGAGCAACGGGAACTCCGAATTCCTTCACCAGGTCATCCAGAGGACACAGCTGCAGGTCTTTTACACTGACCAATCCCAGGGCTTGAAGCTTCTTAGCGGTTTGGTGACCCACCCCTGAGAATACACGATGGATTTGGATTAAAACATCTTTAAACATTAAGGACAAGAAAATAATAAAATAGTGTATCTACTATAAGTTACTATTCTTCTGTTCACCTACGCATGAGAAGATCTACTGATGACTGACTAATTTTAGAGCATGTATACCTGGCACTTTGCGGAGGCCGCTTAGACAGCCCATGATGTCGCGGATGTTCTCTGGCAGCAGGGTGGTTTGCTGGTTCGGTTTGAAGGTGCCTGAAACCAGTTTGGCCAGCAGCTTGCTCGTGGCGATGCCAGCACAGCCGGTCAGGCCCAGTTTGCTGTGGATGGCTTCTCTCAGCTCCGCTGCGATGTGTGAACCCAAAGCCAACCGCGTGTAAATTCCGGCTTTAACATCTGCAACTGAGCAAGATGAGAGAAGCTGACGTTTATTACATGTGGATGTGAGAGAGCACACGTGACACATCTTAGCATCTGCAGGCGAACCGTTCACGAACCGGGAAACTGAAAGCTCCATGCAAATATCTCACGAGCCATTTCCCAGTTTCAGAGGGCCAGATGTACAACTGCACGCTGCGTCAGAGTCACGAATGTGACTTACTTGGATGATTGTAGACGTGTCCTTTAAATGAAAAGTCTTCAGACTTCAGCGTGTGTGCAAGCCTTCGTTCTACCATCTCTGTGACATCCAGGAAGTTTTCATCGAATCCAAGTCTTTCCACCAGCGGACAATGAGACATCAGCAGCTCTGGATGGCAAACAAGAAAAGGTAAATATATACATCAACCCCATTTAGCTGTTATGAGCCACCAGGGACCACCAGGAGGTTGTTGAACCAATCAGTGGGTTATAAAGAGCGTGCACCAGAGGAAAGCAAAAGCTGCAACTAGAGGTAGTTAGAGTATGAGCGGCAGATTTTTAAAGCTGAGTCTTTGTCAAAATGGAGGTTTTTACATTAAATTCTGGCTTAAAAATAATGATTTGTCCACCTTTTTTCCTTCACTTTGTTTGGCGGAGTAGGTGCTGCGTGTGGCGACTAAAGCCCCACTGTGACTGTTTCCTTTTTCAGCCATTCTGTTCAGATATTAGAGTCAGTCTCTTTAAGTTTCTTCCAGTCTTCTGAGTGAAACTTAAATGTCACACTGAACAACATGACTAAAAAGTATTTTACTGCCTACTGAGCACTGTGTTCACAGCACACTGCTGCCATGCACTGCTTACCTGTCACTTTATATGACATTTCTCTGTAGTGCGTGAGGTCTTCTCCCTTAACCAGCACCAGCTCAGGACATCTCTCCTTAGCATCAGTCACAGACATCAGCTTGGTGACTCCCCTCTCCCTTGCCACATAGTTGCAGGTGACTATGATGTATTTCTGCTGTATACCTGATCAGGTGAGAATCATTTAGGAGCTGTAGCACAGCTTTTTTTTTTTTACACTTTTATTTTTAAAATCTTTTAGTAACAAATGAGTTTACCTAAAGGGACTTCTCTGAGTGCAGGGTTTCTGATCATTTCCACCTGAGCGTAGAAGCAGTCCAGGTCAAAATGCAGAATGACTCTGTGTGCAGGTCCCGGCGTCTTACTGACACTTGATCCTGAAACACACAAAATACACGCAACAGTTGCCGTGTCTGCAAGTCTGAACGCCACAGGAAAGCCACAGGAAAGCAAAGAGCAACTGTCAGGTTTCAGTTTCAGACTCGAAGTTTACCTGAAGCAGCAGCGGGGGGGCTGTGCGCTGCTGAATCCACGAAACTGTTCCTCCACTCGGTTTCATCCTCTTCATCCTCACTGTTTCCCATCTCAAAAGGACGTAAACGTGACAAGTTTTGTAGGTTTTAATTACGCTAGTGTCACCGCTAATGTTGTCGCGCCGTGCCTTTCGCTGTAGGTCCCAGCGCAGTATTGTGCAACATCGCCATCTCTCGACGTGGAGGGGTTACTGCAAAGCAGCGGCCACCAGCCTTGACCAAAATTTTTTTTCTATAAATACGTTTTTAAATAAACAAAAGAAAATAAATAAACAAAGTTAAATGCTAAGGGATAATACTTTATTCGGGGTTAAGAAAGTTAGTTTTCGTGCGGTCGTCACGCGACCTGAGCAGAGCCCATATAAATAAGACTGACGTCACCAGAAGTTAATTTGGAGTCTCCAAACGCTGAAGTTTGATCGTTAATTTAAAAACGCTGAGGAAAACGGTCCTGAAGTTGGCAGATGTTTCCTTCTTCTAGCTTTTTTGCTGATATAAAATGCCCCTTTTCACAACATGGGCGTTGTGAGCGGCCTCACTGTTTATACAAACATGCCGCAAAACAGGCGCGGGATTGGTTTGGCGTCTCAAACGAATCAACCAAAGCGGACTTAACAGGTGAGTGCTTCAGGTGTGCCAGCCAACTTTGAAGAGCGTGTGCATTAGCTTGATGTTTACCTGTTACAAAAAAATAACAATAATTGTTTAAGAAGCAAGATTAAAATTCTTTAAAACGAAGATTACTAAAGTAATGGGTATAATGTAAAAATGAAGCATATAGAGAGTCTATATTATTAGTAATTGCAGGCAAGGAAAGTGGGTTTCTAAAAAGTAAAGGCTTCAGACGTTAAACGGGACAAAAGCTAAATTGCAAACTATCAAAATATTATTTGAAATTAAGCAAATACCCGTCCTATTTCATATTCATGTTGAACAGAAGGACAGAGTCCATATAAGGCCTGTGGAGATGACTGCCTTCATGAGCTGGAGCGGATCAACAAGGAGATTGAAACTGTAAGACATGAGGTGGAGCAGGAGCGGAGACGGCTGTCACGCTACCAGACTGTACAGGCAGACAGCAGAAACAGCACACTCGCTTCCAAGTGTGAGTCCATAGGTGAAGCTGTAGTCAGAGGTTCTTATGGGCAGCCTCCTCGCTCAGACCTGCACCAGCGTGGAAGGAAGTACGTGGTTGACAACTCGAAACCAAGGACTGATTTGGAGTATGACCCCCTATCCAACTTTTCTGCAGACTTGCTATCTTTCAGCTCATCGGGAAAGGAGCAGAGGCTGAAAATAAGAAAAGGATTGAAAAGTGCAGGAAACGCTGCTGATCGGGAACCGGATGCATATCAGGCTCCGCTTTCCCGATCACCATCTCCAGAGTCGCTCGATGACTCTTCTGAAGGTGAGGACCTGATTATTGATGTTCCTCCTTCACCTGACAAAACAGGAGGTCAGAAAAACAGCCGAGTCTGTAGCAGGTAAATCCTCTCAGGTGATCCCAGAGGAGGTAAAGGAGGACAAAACAGAGCCTGTATTACCTGATCCTCCATCGCTGCACTATGCAAACACACTGTCTGCAGGAGATTCAAATAAAGTTCATTATTCTGTTGAAAACAGTCAAGATTTAAAAACTTTAAATGCTGACAAAGCTGGAAATGATGGAAACATAATTGACTTAACAGGAAGTTTAGAAGACCTTGCAGCTGAATGCCAGAAAATTACTGCAGCAGTAGTGGAGAAGGTCCCTGAACAGCAGGAGCACAGCTGGAACCATCCTCAGTGTAAGCTGGCCAGTATCGCTGAGAGAATGAATCCACTGAAGACGCCCAAGAATTCGCTTGTCTGCAAGTCTCCAGCTGCTGACTCATCACACAGGCAAGCAGCTCAGGACAGAGTTCAATGCCAAAGGCTTTCTGAGGAAAGAGCACCCTCACTGGTGACAGGAAGCCAGAAAAATTCAAGCGAAATGCTCAGACAGACTCGGGGAAAAGCTGCCGTTAGTCGTAACTCAACCCCGGAGCGAGCAGAACCGGCTTCAGGCAGCAGCCTGTTTGAGGGTCGGCATGTTTTGACAACATCTGTCAGCTCGCAGCCCAGAGCCGATCCAGCTTTGGAGCAGAATTTGGTGAGAGCAGATAATGAAGAGGTTATATTAATCAACTCCAGCTCTGAGGAGGAGGAGGAGGAGGATGAGCTTAACTGCTCAGAAATGGAGCTCTCAGACAGTGACCCAATGGAGGAGTGCTACAGGATCTTCATGGAGGCGAACAACGAGGAAAAGGGAAATAAAGAGTCCCCTGATGCACCTGTGAGTAGGCTGTTGAAACTCCAAATCCATCATGAAGAAATTTCTTCTGGAGTGTAAAGATTTTCCTCTTTGACCCTGTCATTCTTAGACTGGTTCTGTGGATGTGGAGAAGATGGAGGTAAACGGCACTTCCAAAGGATTACCAGGAAGGAAGAGGGTGGCTCACGAGGCCAAACATACAGAGGTACACATTATGTAGAAATGTGATGGAAATGTATTTGTTTGTTTGACAGGAAAATGTTCTAAGCTAATGTTTTTCAAAAGGAAGTATATTACATGTCTGCAGCATGCAATTTCATGGCCAAAACATAAAAACAAATTTATTTAAATTAGTCTGTTTCAAAGAAAAAGCTGAGCGTTGGTACCTGCTCACTGGTGCTCTTGTTAGGCCTGGGGTATCTAACAGTATTTTTAATTCCTAAATCTAGCAGAGTTTTCAATAATAAACTCCATCCTTCATCCATCCTTCTTCCGCTTATCCGGGGCTGGGTCGCAGGGGCAGCAGCCTTAGCAGAGGAGCCCAGACCTCCCTCTCCCCAGCCACCTCTTCCAGCTTGTCCGGGGGGGGGGACCTCAGGGGGTTCCCAGGCCAGCTGAGAGATGCAATCTCTCCGCGAGCCTCCTCACAGTAGGACATGAACGGAACACCTCGCCCAAGAGGTGCTCAGGAGGCATCCTAGTCAGATGCTCGAACCACCTCATGGATCGAGACTGGCTAGAATTAAACCCCATTAAACAAATTATAATTGAATAATGTATAAAAATAATAAGACTGAAATGTAAAAATTTGTAATGAGGCTGAAGAGATAAAAAAAATTGTGTATTCAAGAACACAAAGTAGGGTTTGCATATTCATATTCAGAATCATGACTCACTAGAAGCTGCGGCCTGTTCGAGAGCTGCCGTGAGTGTCGGTAATTTGAGTAACCTTCTCCCACACTGCAGAATCAGAGCTAAGCATGGTTTGTTTTTGTTTGTTTGTTTTTGATTGACCTCCTCTGTGCAGCAGCCAGTAGCTAAGAGCAGGCCTCAGCCACAGGTTTTGGTTCCTCTCCGCGAGCCGATACCGTCAGGATTTGGCTCTAGGCGCTCTGTCAATGCCAAAACCCAGCAGGTCCAGCAGAGAGCCTCCATGCTGACTGCTTCAGTTAAGGGTGGTCAGGCTTTTGTTTCCTCCACCTCTCAGAAGAAACCAGAGACCCAGCCTACACCTTCTGCTCTGACTCAAACCCCTGAAACCCTGCAGCCTGCTCCTGTGCACAACGGTAAGTATCTGTTGGCAGAAGTGGATAATTTAGTTCTGAGAAACATACCAAATAAATCTAAATGCAGGAGTAAAATGATGTGTACATAAATCAAGCACTTAATTTGAAAAGTACTTTTGCATAACGTTCTTCCTGTTTCTGTGTAGTTCTAGCAGCGTCTCAAACTGTGGGTTCCTCTCGTGTATTTTTGTATTGGCACTGTACAGGTAAACGGTGTCTAGTGTGAGTACACCCTTGGTAGCGTTTCCTCAGTGCACCTTATCTGCATGCATGTTTTTTCATATTCCAGCTTTTGTGAACTATATACCTTTGGGACCGGCTGTAATTGAGGTGGGCAACAACTTGCACTTGATCCTTCCAGACGGCACCTTCCCAGTGCCCATTTCTTCCAGTTCCAGTCCTGTTACTCCAGTTTTAACTCCGATCAGTCAGGTTCACACAAGTGCCCTCACGGTCAGGCAAACGCACCATCCACCTGCAGTCACTGCTGTGCAGAGATGCCGCCCGGCAGCACCAGTGCTCATTCCCGCTGTGGCACGCAAACCTTTACTAAACTCTTCTTCTACATCGGCGTCTTTACGTTCCAGCTCGGCTGTTCCGGCTGCTTCTCAAAGTGCTGTCCAGGCTTCTGCAAAGGTAAGAACCTAAACTAAACCTGGATCCAGTCCAAGTTAAAGTGTTTAACCCCGTAGTTATCAAGTGATTGTGTCCTCTCAGCAGATGCCCGCTAAACGAAAACTGAAGCAACAGTGTGAGGCCGCCAAGGACAAAGTGCCGCACGATGTCCGACAGCGTTATGTCAACATGTTCACTGAAGAGTTCCTCAAAACGACGCCCGATGTTAATGACGCCTTTGAAAAGGTGAGCAAATGCCACATGTCGTCGTCGTCGTTGCAGACAGACCTCGGTGTGGCTGTTTGTTTTTCTCTGATCTTTCTTTTGATAGGCTCTCGCTGAAGAGAAGACTGTGTACAATCGCAGTGCGAACAAACTCAAATACATGAGCGTCGCTGTGAACGCACTCAAGAGGCTAAAGAGCCAAAGCGCTGTTGCTGCTAAAGGTGAGACTCTTTTTTTTTTTCTTTTTTTTTTAAAAGTGCAAGTAAATTACCTGTTTGGAAAATCTGTCCATCCATTTTCTTCCACTTATTCCTTTCAGGGTTATGGGATGGATGGATGGAAAATATCTGCGGTGTCTCTATAAATGTTAGGCACTGTGCAAAGATTGTGCTTTTTGCCTACTAATTATATTAAATGCTCGATAGTGTAACGGTTTACGCATTTTCTTGGCAAGAAAATGATCACCTTAGAAGTTTGTCAGGATGTGCATCCGACGTAAAACTGCCAAATCGAACATGTGAAGCTACTCTCTGTGGCGACCCCCTGTGTCAAGGGAGCATCATTTAAATTTACTTCACCCTCATGTGCAGAATGTATAGCTCTCTCATAATGAAGTGTAATAGATTACATTTACTTGACTTCTTTTGCCAGGCTTTAAATGGGGAGTTGCCCTTTTGCCCGCTAACGCTATATTTTTTGCTACAATCCTGTAAATCTGAGATATTCCCAATATTTGATAGTTGGTCGAAGGAATTGGGAAATGTACTATACCAAGAAAAAAAATCATCAAACGGGGACATTCAGAAAACCTGGCAACCTGCCTGATTTGAAATGAATGGAAAAAGCTAATTACCATGTTTAAAGAAAAACATTTAAAACATGTTTTGCAGATGAAAACAAAGTTTACGGTCAAAGACTGAAAGGTAACATACCGCTTAACCCAAAGAAGTTGAAAGGAAATGGTGAGAACTGATTTCCTTAGAATAAACGAGTCATTTATAATGATTTGTCAAATATTTTGGCAGCTCCTGAGTCTTTTTATTCTTTCAGCAGCTGACACGGCGTTCTATGAGAGTCTGAAGGATTATATTTTGACTGATGAAAAGCTAATTGAGAACAACTATCCCATCCAGCACCCAGAGAAACATGGTTCTGCTGTTCTTTTTGCTGACCATAAGAAGGTTAACGCAGACCGTAAGTGAGAAGATCCAGCAGTGCTCCCTGCTATTCCTATATTGTTTCACTAGAGGGCGTCCTTAACTGCAGTGTTGGGACTGAGGATTGGTTCTCTGCTGATTTAAGTTTTATATTTTGTTTGTGAAAAGCACTGAAGCGGATCTGCTGTCGCTGTGGCGCTACGTACTCGGTGAGCCAAAGTGGCAAACACATTCGCAAGGAGGAATGCAACTACCATTATGGGAAAGGAGTTGAGAACAGAGGTTAGTAACATTATCAAGTTATCATCTCTCTCTATTGGGAACACCATACTAATGGTTAAAGGCCGCCTTTTGCTCTCAAAGCCTGAACACCCAGGGGTCGTGTGTGGTAACAATTCTGAGGCATTACTAATATTTGAACCTGTTCTAGTACCAGGTGGAGTGGAAACTCGCTACAGCTGCTGTCAGGGAGTGATGGGAGCCCCGGGTTGTCAAGTGTTCAAGGTAAACAAAAAAAGTGGTGGGGGGGGGATGGATGCCCTGAGAGAAATTCCTGTGAAGTATTTCAGGTGTTGCCACTTGCTGTCTTATTTGTCACCCAGTTACATGTCCATGATTCGCTCAGCCTGGATGGATTTGTGTCCACCGTCCCCAGATGTCCCTCGGACACGAGCTGTCCCAGTGTCTATTCCTTGGATTGTGAAATGGTGATGTTGGATTTTGGGAGTCACTCGTAGCTTTATTAGAATATTTAACTAATTAAATAAGGACAGTAGCTTATAAAACTGCTTCAGCATCTCCCCTATATTTTTGCAGTAGGACTCCTGCATGGCCTTTTTAAGTTTACCTCATTATATAGTGTTACCCTGAACTTCTGTGTGCATGTGCCTCAGGTCAAACCCTGCCATTGCCAATAGAGATTTCTGAAGTTTGGGTTTGATTTGTATGGTTTTTTTCGTCCATGTTTGGCTTTGCAGTGTTATACCGTTCATGGTTTGGAGCTGTCCAGAGTGACGGTGGTCAACTCGAGCCTGCAAGTCATATACGACTCCTTTGTCAAACCTGATAATGAGGTTATTGACTATAACACCAGGTAATGTTATGAAGTTTCCATCATTCTCTGTGGACTTCTTAATAACACCCGACCCAACATCATTTTGTATGATGATGAGGATGATAAAATGAACTGATTCCAGTGCAGCTCTGTTTCTATTCTGACACCTTACTTGTTCAGGTTTTCAGGTATTGTTGAGGAGGATGTGAAGGGTCACCACACTTCTCTCAGAGAGGTCCAAGAGACCTTGTTGAGCTTCATAAGTGCCGACACCATTCTGATTGGACACAGCCTGGAAACGGACCTCTGTTTACTCAAGGTGACTTCTCAGCTTCTTTAAGTGCACTGCTGCTCTCACGTCGGTTGCAGTCCTCACCGAATTCTGATACGCAGCCGATTGCTATGAAACCAGAATCATGCAAGAAGTTTGTGACACCAAGCAAGACACATTTGAAGATGGTGGTAATTTCCTCTCTGAGACCCTTTTCTTTTTATGTGACCCCATTCTTTAAAATGTCTGTTTATCATACACTCAAAGTATTCGGTTTATAAAAGTTCACAACAACAGGTGTAGGCATTTAGAGAAACCCAATAATCACTCTCCTCTGAGCACCACGTGGTGACTGCAAGAAAGAAAATGTTGCCTAACTTCATAGGGCCTTTTTACAAAATTACTTCAAAAGTGATGTTTAATGCTAATATAAATGTGTCTGTTTTAAATGGGTTTCAGTGGCATCAGCCAGTTTTTCAAGTAGCTAGGAAACTGAACAACTCTGGCTCAGGCTGTCTTATCAAACGTGTTCAGACCGTCAGGAACATTTAGCTACTCGCCGCAGGCAATGACTTGTTTTACCAGTGTGCAATAAATGATAGCTGAGTATCACTGATTAAGTTTGCACTCTGAGGGCTGTGCGCAGAGGTCGAAGGCTACTTCAGTGTTATCTTTGGAACTGGTGTCTTTCTGAGAGGGTCCGGTGGTGACGGCTAGAGTAGCGGTGCTTCCTCTGCCTCTCCATTGTATTTGCTACATCTTTCAGGGCAGAGTGCATCCTGCGTTGGCTCATTGCACCATTTTATATTAGAGTGGCAGTATGAAAATACTTCCTGGCCCTATTTTACCTGCAGTTTGTCCTCATTAAACAGTGTTCTGGACAGTAAGCTGGAGCATTTGTCCTCATATTCTGCTCATTTTGGGAGGTTTTAAACTATTTCTAAACACATAAAACAACCAAAATTAAACTTAAATTAAGTCACCGCAGAGCTCTTGCAGATTAAAGTGGAAAACCAACACCTAACCAAGAGTGTGAAGTGTCCCCTGAAAGTGTGTGACCTGTAAGAAAAGCTTCAGCTGTCTTCCTGTTTACTGCAGCTGCTCCACGGGATGGTGGTGGATACGTCTGTGGTCTTTCCCCATCGTCTGGGCCCCCCTCACAAGCTGACCCTCAACAAGCTCACAGCTGAATACCTCAGAAGGATCATTCAAGAGAGTGGTGGGTCACCACTGTGCAAATGTTTGTGTCCTTATAGACGAACCAAATAAAGATGAATCATTATCATACAGTAAAATCTGAGTTTAAATGCAATGGAATCAAGAAGCAGAAATCAGATTTATTGGCGATGATGTCGGCTGTCAGATTTCCTGCGTGGAATAAAAAAATTTTTTCTTTAATTTTTATTTTTGAAATCCTAGTTTGTGGCCATGACACTGCAGAGGATGCTGCTGCCTGTATGGAGCTGATGCTGTGGAAAGTCAAAGAAGATGGAAAATCAAAAAAATGATGGAAATAAAATAATTTATTTGCTGTTTGTACATGAAATATAAAACATCCAAATGTACCAGTTTGTGTGAACCTCTGTCACGACACAGAGGGCTGTTTGTTTTTGTCACTTGATTTCTCTCAATATGATTTGTGTGTGTAAAAGTTAGACTTGGAGCCTTTCTTCCACATCTGTATGAATGCGTGTGGCATGTAGTGCTAAGATGACCTAAAGGGGTGGCTTTTCATCAATATTACTCAAGTAAAGGCATAGAATGAATTTCCTCTGTGTGGTGCATTATTTTGTATTAACTCAACAGCCAATGAACATTTGGTTTTTAGTGTCGGATTAATTTCAGGTGCAATTATGCAAATTAGCACACCTGTCAGCAATTAAAGTAATTAGTGGTGATACATAAAGGAGCAGACAATGGTTATTTCACCATATATAGGAAGGAAAGTTTGATGTAGGTAAGAAATGCTGGCTCCAGCCCAGAACTCAAAGCGCCTGTTTCAGTTCGGTCGGTTATTCAGCCTTCCTTTTTGGCTTTCCTTTCCTGCCACAGCACCTGTGCCAGCAGAAACTGCAGGTCTTGATGACGGTGAATATGAGGAGTAGAACTAAGGTGAGGAGGAAGCCCAGGACATCGAGGCTGTGATACTGGTACCAGGTGAGCTCGTGGGCCTGGACCCTCAAGTGCTTGGCCCCTTTGTTTCTCATGGTGAACTCAATCCAGAAAACCGCCTCATCCAGAGCACTCATGGGTCTGTCATGGTGGATGCTGGACAGCCGCATAGCATTTTCTTTGTACCTGTCAATGGATATATGGGTTAAAAGAAAAAAAATTGAAGTGTTATACTTGGATTTTTTTTCTGCCTTACAAAACACAGATGTATTTAAAAATGTAACTCTGCATCTGAGGAACTCTGAGAGTAGCGTGACCTGCATTTGAAGCTACAGGTTGTTTAATCTTTTTGTGACCTTTGAAACTTAGCTTGAGCACCACAACAATCATGCTCTTTAGACTGTGGCTCCTTTATGGCATATTGTTGGTCTGTCTGTTGAACTCAAAGCCTGGGGAAAAAAGAAAAAGAAGCATGGACTGTATATAAAAGATGGAACTGGACCATGTGATGATAACTGATTGGTGAAGTACTGTTCTCAAGTTTCACCTTGAGCATGGGTCTGACAACCTGTGGTCACTACGCATTATTTAAAGGGGACATATCAGGCAAAATCCACTTTTTTTAGCCCTTAAATACTTTTTTGTGTGTGTACTTTGAGTGTGTAGCAGTGCAGAAAATTTAAATTTGTTCTCTCTGGTGCTGCGTAGATATCTTCATATTCTTTTTGGGTCACATTTTTCAGGCTGTTCAGTTTTCTCTATTCCCTGTTACATTTTCTTTCCTCTTACATCAGTATTTGCTCTGGAACTGCTAAACAAGGTCATGGACCTCCAGCTAACCAATCTTGTTAATCCGCCATTTTTTTCTTGCAGTGATTTTGTAGTCCAAGTTCAGTTATGCCGAAGTTGCAAGTAGACAAGTCAAAGTGTTTGGTTGTTGGGTGTATTAACCCACACGATTCCTTACATCGCCCCCCGGCATCAGAGCCTCTTCAAAGTGTTTGTTTCTCTGGTGGTAGATAATCATATCGCTGCTATCAAACTACAAAAATGGCCGAACAGGGTGGAGTGGAATGCTCTGCGACGGGGGGGGGGGGGGGGCGCTGTGAAATGTCTCGTTCACATTTAAAGAGACCACACCAAAACAAGCTGCTCTAAGATGCACCCCAGAACAGGGGTAAACGAGGGGTCTGAGGCACTACATTAATGAGGAATTCAGACCAAAGCATTGTAGTTCTGCTTTATATCAAACACAAGGGAATGATTTACATATGAAAAGGAAGGATTTAAAAGCATGATATGTGCCCTTTAAAGGTAGACCCACCCTAAAGCGTGGCCTGCTCCATTTGTTTTACTGTTAATGTGATTATAACTGACCAAATGAATATCATGTTGTATTAAATAAGCCTTAAAACTAGTGATTGAGATGATACAATGAATGAGGTTCAACAGGCCAAGCTTTCTCTATCTGCACAAAATCCAAAAACGCATTCATGCTTCGGGCTCTGATTCTTCTGTGAGTGTTGCTGTTTATGTCTAAGGTGACAACTGCATGTTAGAGCTCTGAAACTTTAAACTGTATCCATTTAAACATTAAATGTTACGGTCTTAGTCTAATAGAGGAGATGTAGAAATCACTTCAGTCGGAGAGGAAAGGGAAAATAATTTGATCGTTTGAAGAGGTATTCTTGGTGTGTGTTCAGTGTTCGAGTAGCTGCATACTTGCACATTCCTGTGGCATTTCATTCAGTGGTTTTAGTAAGATGTGGCTTAGCAACATGCCCATATAAAACATTCCCCCAGCAGAGGGAATTCCAATCTGTGATCCAGTTGCTGCTGGGACACAAACTTCAACACAAGAGCAGTAAATTAAGGTCCGAGTAATGAGCGATATCGCAAACTAACCACCTCCTATTACCAGTTTTAATTTACCTTTTATACAAATACATATTTATATAAATATGTAACTGTGCATACTTGTAATTTCAAACTGACTTTGGGAACCACTGCTGTAAATTAAAATAATCTGTAAAAATGTGATGCTACAGCTGAGTTTTAAACCTAAACTCTGAACATAACCTGGTCACGAGCAGGTTGTGTTCAGTATAAGTTACCACGGTGATTTACCCAGGTGAAAACGTTTATGAGACAGAAAGCTCGGACTTTGAGCTCGACATAGCCACTGCTCTTGTTTTGCAGTACACTCCTGTAGGGCTGTTATCCTCTTGACTTCTACAGAATCTTATTTGCAACCAGAGGAGTGTTCTCCTGCTGGAGATTGGAAAGAATGCACGTTTAAGGTACATCTGTACAGTCTCACTTTTCTTACTCTGAGCCTTCATCCATCTTTTATGTACAGTCTATGCTCTCAGTGCCTAATCCAAGGTGTGCAGAGTTCAAAGGAACTTACGATTTGTCACTGATGACGGTGGTGATCGCGTCTCTAAGATCCTCAGTTGTCATGAAGGTCAAGTTGAGAATAACTGCAACTCCTTTAGCCTTCATATGGATCATGTTGTCTGGCTGGTCACCGAACATGGGGATGCCCACCATGGGAACGCTGTGGTAGATGGCTTCATAAATCCCATTTGTGCCCCCATGAGTGATGAAAGCTCTAGTCTTAGGGTGACCTGATGCATGAAACATCTGAAGTTAGTTATTCACACTTGGACAGAAGGAGGACTTCAGTAAATCTGAACAAGTTGAACTGAAATTGATTTGAATGGTCAGGCAGTGAAAATGAACCAATGTAGGAGTTTTGCACAATGTGCAGTTGGTAATCAAGAGAGCACGTGTTAGTAAATTCTAGTTCATCCATTTTACCCTGTGTCAGTGAGTAAAATGTATTAGTGTAGGGTCTTTACCTACAATACAAGAGCACCTTGAGGCAACTGTTGTGATTTGGCGCTATCAAACAAAATTCAGTTGAATTAAAATGCTCAGCCTTCAAAAATACATTTGGTGTTGTGGTTGCACCTTTAGCTTATTTCTCCAGAGTTTTAAGAAATTCTGTGATTGGTACCAACTTTTCTTACCCAGGAGGTCATTCTGAGGGATCCAGTCATATATTCTAGTGTTGGCCCCCAATGTTTCTGGCTTTTCTCCTTTGTATCTCCACAGCACCTACAAACAGTAAAACATTTCTAAGCTTATACTTTTTTTCTTTTTTTTTTCGGGGGGGGGTATTAGGAATGAAATGATGTTGTTTGAAAATGTTCAATCTACATAGGATTCAATTCAAAGACCTCCCCAAAATTGTTGAAATTTAATTGTGGCAACTCAAAATGTTTCACAGTAGTCTGTAGGTCTTCATGTGTTTATATGCATGCCTGACAATGTTAAGACATCCTCCTAATAAGATGATGGATGGTGTCCTGGGGGCTCTCCTCCCCGATCTGGACCAGGGCATCACTGAGCTCCTGAACTGTCTCAGGTGCAACCTGGCAGCGTCACATGGATGGAAACACATTGTTCCAGAGGTGTTCCATTGGCTTTGTCAGGTGAGCGTTGGGCCAGTCAATGGTATAAATTCCTTCATGGTTCAGGAACTGCCTCCATACACTCACCACATGAGACCAGCCATTATTGCGCACTCAGGAGGAACCCGGGACCCACTGCGCCTGCAGGTCCTGGGTCTCCACAACTTCTCCGAACCCTTTCACCTCACATGTGCTCAGGATGAACCTGCTCTCATCTGTGAAGAGCCCAGGGCTCCAGTGGTGGACCTGCTGATTCTGGTATTCTATGGCAAATGCCAATCAGGCTCCGTGATGCTGAGCAGTGAGCACAGGGCCCACTAGAGGATGCCAAGCCCTCAGTCCATCCTCATGAAGTCTGTCTGTGATTTATTTGGTCAGACATTCATACCAGCACCTGCTGGAGCTCATTTTGTAGCTCTGGCAGTGCTCATCCTGTTCCTCCTTGCACAAAGGAGCAGATACGGTCCTGCTGATGGATTAAGGACCTCCTTTGGCCATGTCCAGCTTTCCTAGAGTAACTGCCTGTCTCGTGGAATCTCCTCCATGCTCTTGAGACTGTCCTGGGGGAGATGGCAAACCTTCTGGCAATGGCACGCATTGAAATGCCATCCTGGAGGAGTTTGACTACCTGTGCAACCTCTGTAGTAACCTCATGCCACCAGTAGTGACACTGAAGGCCTTTACAGACCTGGGGCATTGCAACAAAATGACACAAAATTCAGATTTATTTTATTTTATTAATTATTTTCTTGATCTGAGGAGGCAGAGGTAATTTCGTAGCGCTGATTGACCTGGAGCAGCATCTAGCTGTGTATCTCAGGTAAAATAGTATTTTAATGTTTCCATATCATTGTCTATTCACTACTGGTGTAAGTTTTGAACTGCATGTGCACTTGTTGCCAAAAGTAGGCGTCTGATTGGTCAGAGGTTCATTCATGTGTGAAAAATTGGAAAAAAATCAAGCTTGAGCAGACAAAAAATATCCTGCAAAATTACACGGCCGGTGTGAACGACTGCATTAAGAATAGCCGAGACAAACAAATGTCAGTGGCCTCCACCTGTTAAACTGTTCCTGTGATTTATTTTTTTTTAGTGGTCCTTGAATTTATTTAGTTTTAGAGGAGTATGTTTGTTTGAATCTGAAATAAAATAAATAAGGTGCAGGGACTCAAGACAGGAAAAACTACTCCACACTATCAGGGGTTAGAGAAGTTGATTGCAGTTTACCCTCTGACCTTTTGTGGGATCTGAGCGAGGGCTGAGGCTATCATGTTGGCCTTCTCTGTGGTGATGTTGTTGATAAAGGATCCCAAAGTGAAGACCACAATGCCATCATCTCCAGAACTCTCCACAAATTCATCCATATCCTGCAAGAAGGTTATCATGATCTCACTGCCAGCCAACCAGCTGTTTTTTTCCCATCTTTGTTCAACATTTTGATTTTCAAGTCAGGAATACTCTGTGGTGTAATGATTACTCGGGTTGTAATAGCAGTAACAGTGGTTACCTCTGGTAAAGGTTTAGCAGGTCTGCAGTGGAGCCCACCAACAAATTTGAAGTTGGGGAGGAAAGGACGAGGGAATTCATAATCCCAGTAGGTTCGCATTAACCAGATGTCTGCTTTACCCAACATCTCACAGGCACTGGTGGGAGCTCCTGTTGCAATGCACAAGTAATGGATATCAAAGTAGCACTAGTATTCAATGAAAAACACATTTTCTTAATCAGATTCGCTGGGTTATGAAAACACTGCATTAACATCATTAGAAGGCTTACAACATTTTACCCAGTGCTCCATGTCTAATTGCTCACCTTTGACTTCAGAGTAATATCGATCTACTACTTTCCAAAAAGCATGATCAATCACGATGTCTTGCAGAGCGTAGAAGAGAGTGTTCCACACTCTTCCTGAGAAGTCCATCTTATCTGTGAGTTTGCTCATAGCACCGGGCACAAAGGATGGTGGAGCAGGCATCTGACCACACTGCCTCTCCCAGTTATGAGCTAAGGTGAAGCGCAAGGAGAAGACGAGTGGGATGCCCAAAATATCCGCTACCAAGTCACTGCCGGGGTAGATGGGGTCAGCCAAGAGAAGGTCGTAATTTCCCTCTTTCAGCTTCTTCATGATGACGTCTGATTTCACCACACCGTCCAAATACTGCATAGAAAACTGCATTTCAGTTTTCATTAACTCAATGAATCTGATGTAGAGCTGCAAATAGTTCATGTGATCCATCTCATAGATGGAAAATTGGAGGAACTCTTCCATATAATCCTCTATGGCCTCCATTGAGAAAGAGACGTTGAAGGGCTCGTAGTGAAAGCGGGAGGGTTCATTGGTGTTCATGTACATTGATGTGCTCGGGGCCAGTACAGTCACCCGGTGTCCCCTGTCGACCAGCGTCTCCAGAACAGGCTTCATGTTTATCCAGTGGCTGCCTTCAGTGTACCACACCAAAATGTTCCCTCCGTTTGCACTCCACGCCACACAGAGAACCAGCAGGACGCAGGCAGAGACACGCAGCTCCATGGTGTCTGAATGTCGGCAGGTAAAACACCTGTAGCCCGATCCTTTTGTAAAAGTATCCTTGACAGTTAATCATTAACTACGTAAAGATAAACTCTGACTCATTTCTCTTTGTGCTGCATTGATCATTTCACAATCAGTTAAAAGGTAATGGCAACAAAGTTGACATCACTGAAAAACAAGACTGATTTCTAACCTGTATCAAAACTCCACTAAGAAATTAAAAAGATGTGAGAGCCCGAGGTTGTAGTTGTTAGTTGAGTGAAGTAATGCAAAATGAGGATTATTCCAACTGTACAGGCTGGGGTGCTGTTACATAATCTGAGGAAGTTATGGGTGCTTTTGCAAGTCTTTCCCTGCGTATTACTGAAATGTGAGTCAGCATTGTTGGGATTCAAACAAGTTGCTTCCCCATTTGAGATTTGACAGTTTTGTATCTCCAGGGATGGAAGTTCAATGTTTTTCATAATGCAAATATTGCATATTTGAAAGATTGTGAAGTTTCTCTTTATTTTAGGCCAAAGAGACCCACTGAGAGAAACCCAGTAATCAGACAGATGAGCAGCATGTGGTGACTGTGAAGAGAAAAAAATACTCCCTTCACATTAACCTCTTAAAGACTTTTAAACATTTTGTGTAAAGAAACATCTCTAATTTCATAAGGCTTTTTAATTACTTCAAAGTTGATGTTTAACACTAATTTAAGCATTTATCAATATGAAATGGTTCTCTAAATTTACAAACTTTCTGATGCAAGTAAAACCTTTAATCATGGTATAAGTTTGTAAAGTCTGAAGAAACAAGACCTACTGGCAAGTTGACAAACTGGGGCCTCGGTAGCATGCGGAAGAACCACACACAGCCACAACACCCTGGCACCTCCTCCTCATGCTGGTCACACACTGCTGTGGGATGGCATCCCATTCTTCAACCAGCAATCATCCAATCCAATAAACACCAAACAACAGTCAATAGCAGAATAAGCTGTTTGGCATTGGCAGAGAAGATTTGGCAACTTTTTCATGGGCGCGACACAAACTCAGCTCTGCTGCTCAACCCACAAATGCATTTTCCATCAATGAGGCACCATTTAAGGAGACTTAAACAGGTATTCCAACAATTTAAGATTTATTGCAAAGAAGCATCATTACAACAATGAAATAATCAACCAAACACAAATTTCCTTACTGTTTATGCCAAGATTATTTATAAACACAGAACTTCATAAGTTGTAGAATTTGAACTGTTTTAAGTCAGTGCAGAGCTCTTGCAGGATCTTAAAGTGGAAAACCAACAGCTAACCGAGAAAGTGAAATGTCCCCTAAAAGGGTGTGACTGGAAATAAAAACTTCAGACCTCTTCCTGGTTACTGCAGCTGCTCCGCAGGATGGTGGTGGATACGTCTGTGGTCTTTCCCCCTTCCTCTGGGCCCCCCTCACAAGCTGACCCTCAACAAGCTCACAGCTTGAAGGATCATTGAAGAGAGTGGTGGGTCACCACTGTGCAAATGTTCTTCTGTTATTTCAGTGTGCTTACAGACAAACATCTACAGTTGAATCAGAATTGACTGTAAAAAGATGAATTGTTATCATACAGTAAAATTTTCAAACATACTAAATGTTGTCATCCAAATGTATCAGTTTGTGTGAACCTCTGTCAGGACACAGAGGGCTGTTTGTTTTTGTCACTTGATTTCTCTTAATATGATTTGTGTGTGTAAAATTTAGACTTGGAGCCTTTCTTCCACATCTGTATAAATGCGTGTGGCATGTAGTGCTAAGATGACCTAAAGGGGTGACTTCCCATGAATATCACTCAGGTAGCAGAATCGAATGAATTCCCTCTGTGTGTGGTGTTTTTATTTTTTGTGTTTTTAACTCACAACAGCCAATAAACATTTGCTTTTAATGCCAGATTACATCAGGTGCAATTATGCAAATTGGCACATCTATCAACCAACTAAAGTAATTAGTGGTGATACATAAAGGAGCAGACAATGGATATTTCACCATATATAGGAAGGAAAGTTTGATGTAGGTAAGAAATGCTGGCTCCAGCCCAGAACTCAAAGCGCCTGTTTCAGTTCGGTCGGTTATTCAGCCTTCCTTTTTGGCTTTCCTTTCCTGCCACAGCACCTGTGCCAGCAGAAACTGCAGGTCTTGATGACGGTGAATATGAGGAGTAGAACTAAGGTGAGGAGGAAGCCCAGGACATCGAGGCTGTGATACTGGTACCAGGTGAGCTCGTGGGCCTGGACCCTCAAGTGCTTGGCCCCTTTGTTTCTCATGGTGAACTCAATCCAGAAAACCGCCTCATCCAGAGCACTCATGGGTCTGTCGTGGTGGATGCTGGACAGCCGCATAGCATTTTCTTTGTACCTGTCAATGGATATATGGGTTAAAAAAAAAATGTTGCGACCAGTGCAACTGAACTCAGTTCTCATCAACCACTCCTCCAGTATCACTGTAACAGCTCTAAGTTATTAGATGCATAATAATATTCTTGCATAATGTACATGTAGTATGTCCTTTCTAAAGCATTACCATAGGTCTGGTTTTATGGCATTTTATACTGTTTTAGTCTACACTTATTCCATGTAAACTGACACCCATTTGGAATGATCCAGATATATGTCACAAAAAATTAATACATTTTTCAGCATGGCAAGAGAAAGGAATAAATGATCTAGAACATGTTATTCAAGATAGAATCTTTATTTCATTCCAAGAACTTATTTCAAAATATGAAATCTGCAACAGTAAATTTCTTGAATATCATCAATTGAGGTCCATCATATAGGCAAGATTTAATTTAAATCATTTGAACTTAGAAATCCCTGTATGGGTAACAGAATTTCTAAATCTTTATACCCCTAAATTGCTCAGATGAGGGAGCGGTGGTTTCCCATGGGGGACCAGCTGGTCCTGGACTCAGGACCTGTGTGTGTGTGTACAGGTGCTGGTTTTCATTAGTTGTCAGTTATAATCATCAAAATAAAAAAGAAACAAACATTTGAAATACATCAGTCTGTGTGTAATGAATGAATATAATACACAAGTTTCACTTTTTGAATGGAATTACTGAAATAAATCAACTTTTTCATGATATTCTAATTTTATGACCAGCACCTGTGTGTGTGTGTGTGTGATGTTTGTTGTCTTTTGTGTGTGGGTATGTTGGTGCCATGTTTGTCTGTGGTGTGGGTGGTGGTGCCAGCCTTTGGTGCAGTGGGGCTCTGGGGTATGGTCACTCAGACCCTGGACCTGTCTTCCCTGCCCTATGGTCGGGTGTAGGGAACCGGATTGCTTGTTGTTATCTTGCTGGCAATTGCTGTCTGTGTTTACCTCTGTGCCGCACACAGATGCTGTAGTACTTTTGTTTGGACTGTAAAATATGTTCACAGCACAACAGCGTGTTCTCCCAATTTTGTGCCCTTCAGCTTCCGTGTCCAGATGAGGACCCGCCCACACTCATATGTAAATGATCAGTTCACAAATGCTATGTTTCCACCACCAAGGTACCGGTGTTCGTGCCAGTGCTGGTGTCGGTTTCAATGAACCAATGAAACTCTTAAGAACGGGCTGCGTTTCCACCGCGCTTTGTGAACTGATCCTTTATGTATGAGTGTGGGCGGGTGCTCATCTGGACACGGAAGCTGAAGTGCACAAACGTGGGAGAACATGCTCACCTTTCTTGTGCTGCAAACACATTTTACGGTCCAAACAAAACTACTGCAGCATCTGTGTGCAGCACAAAGGTAAACACAGATAGTGATTACGAGCAAGTTGACAAGTATGCCCTTTGCATCCTTTTATCTGTGATATGAACTGATACAAAGCTTGAGACTGTTGATCATAACATTTTATTACAGAGATTAGAGCATGCCATAAGTATTAAAGGTACTACACTGCAGTGGTTTGAATCTTATTTATCAAATAGACTCCAATTTGTTCATGTTAATGGGGAGTCTA